>JAKTRK010000073.1:0-51907 GCA_030579675.1 Liangdongia quercuum | reverse complement strand
TCTCTCTCTCTCTCTCTCTCTCTCTCTCTCTCTCTCTCTCTCTCTCTCTCTCTCTATCCATCATATATGCTATATACTCTGTCGACCTGTACTTTTGTGTGTTCCCCGTAACGGTTTGTGTTTTTTTTTTTTTTTTTTTTTTTTTGCCCGCCTGGTAAAATTAAAAATTCACAATGAAAAATTTTGTCCATGCTAGCAGTACCAAGTTACAGCATCTAGCCACCAGTGGTTGTTGTTGTTGTTGTTGTTGTTGTTGTTGCTGTGCTAGAGATACCGGTATATTAGGACTGGTCTGATTCTGATCTGGTTTGTTGTTGTGGCGAGACGAATGTTGTTGCACCGAGGGCTTATAGCGCAGAGAAGCGCTGTCTCTGAAAGACTGTTGAGCACGAGCCGGGCGCTGCTGGCTCCTGGAGACCTTGCGAATGCTGCAGCGCAGAAGGAGAGAGTCCAGAGTCGTGAAGCGATTCGAAAAGCTGAGTTGAGGAAGATGGCCCGGCTACGTGCAAAGGCGCGCTCCGCTCCACAGAAATCACCACTATACAAAGAGCTTCCAGACGCTCTGAGGTACCTGCGAGCCGCCGAGGTTGGAAGACCCCCTTCGCACAGCGTGATCACAATATGCTCCAGAATCGTCAACGAGAGAGGCGCGCCTCCATTAGCCGGGTCTGTGACGTTTTCCAAGCCGCTGAAAGAACCAAAAGTGATGCTGTTCACATCCGACGAGGCAATGGCGAGCGACGCAGAAGAGGCTGGCGTGACGCTGGTTGGCGGGGAGCAGCTGATCTCTGATATCCAGGAGGGCAAGGTCCCACTCGAGATGTACGACAGGGCTTTTGCTAGTCCGGAGATTGTGTCTCGCTTAAACCCAATTGCGCGGATGCTGGGGCCAAAAGGTCTAATGCCCAGCGCTAAGCGTGGGACGATCACGACAGATGTCAAAGAGACTCTCAAATCGGTTGCTGGCTCTTTGCCCTTCAAGCAGAAGGGAGAAAACTTGTCTATATCCGTGGGGAGAGTCAGCTTCTCCGACAAGGAGATCATCGCGAATGTCATAGAGGCATCGAAGGCTCTGAGACTCGCAGTTTCTACTCAGAAGGCTAAAAAGCAAAGCATAGTTGGCGAAACTTGTATAACTTCGACCAACGGTCCAGGAATCGTCATTAATCTCGGAAACTGAACTCCATAGACGGTGGGGTGCGGTGCGGTGTGGTACGATACAATACAATACGATACGATACAATACGATACGTTGCTAGAGAGGCCCCTGTATATATAGAATAGATGTGCATATGTCCCCAGGTTTGCCGCTTTCCATCAGAATTCAATTGTAGTTCCCACTCCCGTAGTCACTATATAGTCATAGATGGTACTCACCCACTATCTGGCATATAGATTGGAAAACAAAACAAAAAAAAAAAAAAAAAAAAAAAGCTAAGAATTCCAAAACGCTGCGCGATGAATACAAAGTGTCATCGGTAACTGGGTCTGGTTTCCCAGTATGATCATTCTCTGGTGCCTCCTACTACTACTATCCAGGATCTTCAAAACTGCTCACTGCTTCGGCTACAAAATCCCACTCTTCTTCGACATTCCAAGCCAGTTCCAGTTCTTAATACCCAAAGCTGAGTCGCTAATACGGTACAAGCTCGAAGCATACAACTTCAGAATAGACTATGACGTTCAATTGTTCCACATATCAGCACTGCCACTCAGCCTGGAGGACCCATATATCGTTTGTCTAGACTTTGCGCCAGTCGAGTCATACTTCATTACACCGTGGAGCCGGAAACTTGTTGTCTATCAAGCAGACTTATTCATAGCGTACAACAAAATGGATGAGTTCATTGCCGACTTGGTCATCAGTAAGTTCTTGGAGCCTGAGATCGAACTCTGGAGCAACGAGTATCATCCAGACCCGGTGGCCGTGGACCTCAAACCTGTGTTCGACATTACGGTCATTGTAAGGTCTGAGCACGACTATAAGTGGGATGCAAAGCTATTTCAAGAGCTCTTCATGCCTGTTTTGAATGAGCTGATGGACCTCGTGTACTTGAAAATCAACTTCGAGTATGTGTACACTGAAGCCAACTCCTCGGTGATAGACTTGACTGAGCTCCAAAGCGAGTTCACCTACGATGAGCTCAAATTCATAATATATCTCTCTACACATGAACTGGTCTTCAAAAGTGATGATGACGAGATAATCAGTGGTCATAATGACATCATTCTACCAAAGAAGGGTGGCTTGCAGCTCGTCAAACTGGACAAGGAACTGCAAGAACTCGAGCAGATACGCATCTTGGAACTTTTGATGGGCCAATTATTCAGGCTCCTTGGGTTCAAATCGGTCAACGAAGTAAAGTCCCCCTTCCTGAGAAAGGATTTCATGATTAGAAGGCTTCTGCACGAGAACTATGCAAAGCTCAAGAACGAGGACAAAGTCATCGTGGATGACATGATCAATGGCTACAATTGGAGCTCTGCATTGCAATATTCAAGAGAGAAATACATATACGAATTTGAATAGACTATCGGGTAGTGGGAGTATAGAACATGCATTTTGGGTTTCAAGTTGTAGGAGCTGGAGTTGTCGTCCTTTTCTTCTTCTTCTTGGTCTTGTCCGTGAATTTTATCCAATTAGGATTCAATCCATATTTTTTTGTAAGTAACTCGGTTATGATCTTGCTATGGGGACCTTGCACTGTGACTTCTGTGACTTTAGGATTCTGAACGTTCTTCCCAACGGTGGTTGATCCGGAGCACTTAACTTTTAACTCATTTGCTAATTCTTGCGCATCGATTCCATACTCTTCGAAATTCCAAAGTCTGGTTATAACTTTGCGGCCAAGCTTCATTTCGGAAATCATCTCAACTTTTGGTAAGCAACCTTTGATCGGTTTTGAGCTAAGAAATCTTTGCTCAGGGTCATTGGGCTTCTCCAGCACGTAATGTTCTGTAAACTTCTTCAAAAAAGGCTCAAAAATTTGGTCCCTTCCTATCGTATTCTCCTTAGCTTTCATGATCCCCTTTAAAGCATCATCGAGAATGATCGTTCTTCTATTGCTTTGATTAACTAGATTTTGGGAAGAGATGTATTTGTTCAACATATCTCGAACCTCTATAGTAGTGTAGAGTTTGTCAAAGTTCAAATTCAAACTGTTCAGAACCAGACGGACTGGGCTCGTTGGTTTGTACAGGAAATGCACTATGAGTTGGTTTGCTGGTGCTTGAGAAGCTGATTTCGCTTTAGGCTCAGCTGACGAAGACTTCACAGCTTTCACTTTATACGGAACAAAATTCTTCAAAACATCGTTATTTGCTACTTTAGCTGTAGAAACAATAACGATGCTATCACCCTGCAATTTGAGCTTCAACAGTTTCTCCTTCTCCATGGCTTTCAAGAATTTAGTAGTTTTTTTCCATGAAGTCTTTTTAATTTGAATGGATGCATGGTCAGAAGGTATGTTCTTGATGATGTGGTTCATAAAGGTGGATGACGATAATGGTAAATCTAGTTTGTCTTGTGTTAACGTTTGATATAACGACCTCTTGAAAAAATTATCAATATCTTCTAGCGATAAGGTTTCCAGCGCATCAGATAAATGCTCCTCTTCGTGGTTTTGATCATCAAGTCGTTCTTCTTCAAACTCTTTGACATCTTCGTTTATTTCGTTTTCATTACGTTTCATGCTCATTACAGAATCGCTGGTCTCCATCTCGGTATCTTGTGTTTGAGCAGGCGCCTCTTTGAATTTGATTTCCATGGAAACCTCTTTGGGAGGACGTATCTTATTCTTTGCCAACGTTGAGAGTGCGTCTTCAAAAACATGGTGGATTCTCACTGCGACACCTGTAGTTCCTACAACATATGTGATCCCGGAGAGGTCTTGGGCAACTGTACCGACTGCAATGGCGATCTCTGGATTAGCCTCATCGGCAACAGCGACAACAGATCCAACACGGGCACGCGAGTCGAACGGTGGCACTGTCCCTGGAAGCATCAGATCAGCCCCACGTTGAAGTGCTTCAACAACAGGAGATCGGATGAGTACAATAGGGAGTACGAATGGAGCACTCCACAGTGTATAGACGGTGGGTACAAGCCTCTCAGCGATACTGCTAGATGGGTATCCCACCGAGAACCAGAGCGGAGTACCAGCATTGTCCGTGTAGAGAGCTCCCGGTATTCCAGCACTGGTTATGAGAGGAACCCGCTTGACCGTTGTTGGAAGGATTTGGCGCTCTGTCTCGAGTGCCATGTTGGCGGGAAGGCCATACTGCTCGACAACGCTCGCAAGTAAGCGTCTGCGCTCAGAGGCCTTGATGTTGGCTGATGCCTTTGTCTGTCTGGGTCAGTCACTTACTACATCAATTGGCTCTTCATTCACTGAAGTCAACTTACCTGGGGAGGTTTGCGGAACATCTTGCATATATTCTTTTTTGGCTGCTTTGCTCTGGTTCTGCTTCTGAATATGAGATTGGCAAAAGACGTTTTGCATCAACAAAAAACAACATAGAAAGACGCGACCTGTCTCAAACAACAGAAAACCCCTCTCAAGGCGGCATACAAAGGTGATGCTCGGACAAGATTCTACCCACTGGCAGGATCAAGATCCTATCAGAAGCTTTCCAGCACCTGTGGATGGTGAACTTCTGGCCTGGTGCCCGACAATGAACCTTCTCGCATTTGCAGCCGCCGACGGGAAGAGCATCGCGGTCTACAGAAAGAATGGGCTCAATATTTGGGAGGCTTCTCCATCAAACTCCTTTATAACAGGCTTCAGCTGGCGCCTGGATGGCAGGCTTCTCTGTGCAGTGACATCCCAGGGCCAAGCGCTTGTCTACGACTCCAATTCTGGACGCCTCGTCTGTACTGTACCCTCGTCAGCTGGTACAACTGCTACTGGACTTGTCGATTGGATCCCCCTACATGCTCCTGAATCACTGGATATGGGTGCCCTCAAACATTTGCCCAGGCTCCCAGGTTGCAAACTTGAGCAAAATAGTATCGAGTCCTTGCTGCTATTTGGCTCCACCACCGTCAATGTCGCCCTCCATGGACTTTTCCCTCTAGGGCATGTCCAAATTATCAGTAATTACAACGAAGAGGACGATGTGGAGATCATTGGACATGCTGCTTTGGATGAAGTAACTCATTATGTTATAACACTTACCAATTCCACTCTCTATACGATACGAAAATTCGATCTTCTCTTTAGCTCACACTCTTCATGGATTCAAAACATGTCTTTGCTATCCTCGAAAATTATTGCAATAATTGCATACGTTGATGAGACCTTGATCCTTGTAAATCAAGAGATAAGGACTTATTTAGACTTCAACAATAGGGTTTTGGATATATTACAAAATGACTTGAAAAAGAAAGATGAAACAATAGAAGATCAATTAGACAATCTACTTCTCACAGGAATGATGACAGATGAAGTCAAAGACTGGTTCGAAAACACTATAGGTGACCGGGGGCTAAAGAAATGGACGACATTAGGAGAAACTGCCTTCGACAACACTCGTCGTATTCTTTCTACAAATTTGATTCCAGCCTGTGAACGATTAATCATATACTTGTCTAATTTGAGTGCTTGCTCTAAAACGTTTTCCGAGATGAACGATGTCGAAATAGTTAATGATGACTCTTTCGATAAAACATTACTCGCTGTGAAATCAATGATGACACTACTGTTTGAATCAACTATCAAGATGAACACAGAGCAAGAGTTTTTCAAAGCATTCATCACCTGGGTTCAGCTAGTTCTTAAAAATCTTGCAGAAGATGACGAAAAAAATTTGAGCTACAAAACTTCTGAAGTATTTGATTTTGTTAATTCGCACTTACAAAGATCTGTTTTACTAATGCTGACCCCAAATTTGAGGCGGCATTTCAACAATATCAAAATCACAACAACCGATATATTTGATCTTCTTAAAACCTACATGAGGACCTTGGTAGTTGCCGATCAGAATTTCAGTCTACCTCTGGATATCCCATTAACCAGAAAGCAAGTCATAAAATTCATTGAAAATGATTTGTTCGTATTGTCATTTAATGCTGATAATCTGTACATCAGCAAAATTGATATTTCAAAATCTACTGTCAAGACCTCAACTATAAATTTTGGCTATATCATATCCGACATTCATTTATCTGCAGCATCTTCTGAGTTGTTCATTCTTACTAAAAACTGTTTATGGAATTATCATATCGATCAATCTGGAGATGAGAGTGCTATAAACAAATCATCCCTTACTCCCAGCGAGCCAAGATTTTTCGACGGCATCACTCCTCAAGTTTTAGCAATTAACGAACAACGGAAAGTTGGTTGTTTGATCGCTCAAGACTTGCAACATTACATAATATTTGACTTATAACTTGATTGTTTCGAAAAGAATATCATCGCCTCTTTCAGGTTGTATATATGCAAATTCATTAGGTTGGGCTGATGCTTCTTCATCAATGCTATAACACTTCCTCAAAAATTTCTTGTATGCCCTTCTGTACTTGGAAGCCATTCTGGCATCCGTAAAAGAAATGTGTTCTCCGTTTTTGACAATCGATGCCAAGTAATCCGAGTCTATTTTCTTGATCGGTGGATATGTCATTAAGATGTTTCTTACATATTTGATCTTTTTCGAAACGATGTTCTTTCGTCGGCATTCAGCAACTTCGTCACCCATAGGTGTTAATGGAATCACCGCTATGGCAGTCTGCAAGTTCCTTGAATGCAGTAATTTGTGATTACAAATGAAATGGTAGAGTTTCAAAACTTGATGAAGCATTTCATTCAAGTCTTCTTTCTCTCGTACCTCTGCTTCCACCTCTGTGTCCGCCTCCGTAAGTGTGTTCGGAACGTCTATCTCGGCAGATCCCTTGCACTCCATTTCTTCTATGCTAAAAAAAGAAGACAGCGGTATGACTTCGCGCTTAGCTGCTGGAAACGCGATCTCCTTCATTCTTTTTGATGATAATGACTTTTTCTCTAACGAGTCTTTAGCACCAGAAAATCTTAAACTCATACTTTCTGTAGGCCAAGTGGTAACCTTAGTAGTGAGAAATTTCTGTATCAGATGATTTCCTTCGTATTTCTTGTTCGAATAATACCTTTCAAGTACAAATTCGACCTTTTTAGCATTAAACTTTTCACTGGGACTAGGAATTAGATCACTGATTTCCTTCAACGTTTTAAACTGTTTGCGCCTGATTCGCAACCTAGACTCATTTTTTATATGGTTTTTTGTGAGAGTATCAATGGGCCATTTCCTTACCTTCCTTATGATTGTTCTGTAGAGTGAGAGTGGGATCACCATCACTACTCATTTAAAATACTACTGCCAAAGCTTTAGAACTCTGTTTTTTTTTTTTTTTTTCTAATGCTACGAATGCATAAAATAAAGAAGCTTTCGGTTTGAACTGTGAAGAATCTATTTCTATTTATACAAATACTTTAGGGAATTCTCAATTTCTATAAAATCTTTCCAGAGTTCAAGATACGCATTTCTTCCAACCTTTGCAGCAAACTGCTTGCGTCTGTCAACATTCAAGTTGACGAACGATCTGATCAGGTCAAATTCGATTATTGGTTTTGCTCCAATTTCGTTATCACTGAATCTATTTGACTTTGGATTCAACCCACAATAATGGCTCAGTTTTTCACACAGCTGTTGTTGTAAAATATATAGCCTTCTATAACTGGCTTCGCTGATGGGCATCATTTTGAATAATGAACCATCAACGCCAACACCAATAATTTGAAACCTGTTCGGGCCTTCGTCTTCGGCAGAAGTATTGAACTCTTCGTGCTTTTGAATCATTTTCATTTTTGTAATTAAATTATTGGTTTTGAAAGTTGATCTTCTCAATAACCTCTGGCCTGCTAAAGACTTTGCATCATCGGGCTGATATGTCAGCAAATGCAAATTGGATTCATCATCACCAACTAAAAAATAAATGTCGCCGTTATCAACAATGAAATCTGCACTTGTTATATTAAGCTGTTCAATGTCTTTGCCAAATAACAATAATCTGAATGGCTCTGCATCGAAACCCAAAAACCAAATACTTTTCAAGGAATCACCAATCAGCAGCAAATTTCCGAAACTTTTAGCCTCAGAAACAAATGTCGCAGTATCATAAAACGCAACTGGAACAGTACTGTTATCCTGCTGTAAATCACGTATTATCACTTTTTGGCCTTGCGAAACTAAAAATCGACCACTTATTTCAGTTACGGAAGTAACAGCACCTTTAACTACTTCCTTGAAAATCTCTTTGAATTTGAAATTGATATCAGGTTTCGTTGGATCTGGAACAATGGAGATTATGTCATAAATATGGAAACTCCCATAAACAGACAAGTCCTCCATTCTGTATTTCCCTACACCAAAGATCACGAATTCTCTTTTTTTTTTAGAACGTGATGAAATGGTCAGAAATATTGATCTGATATCATTGATAACTTCATCCTCTTCCAATTCAATCTGGTCAATGATGGACCAATTATTAGCAGGATTCAATAACTTTAGATAGCTCTTGAAATTTTTGGCTTTGGGCTTATCATCAATAGTTCCGACGATTGGCTTGCCTTCTTCATCAATTGCAATATATGGAACTTCTTCGAATGTTGAAACAATTACTAGTTTTGAAGTCTCGTGAAAAGTTATGTTGTTGACTGTCTGGCCAAGATAAAATCTCTCTATTTGCCAATTATTTGAATAGTCGTATTGTTTATCATTAAAAGGCAATGAAAAGATTCTTGCAGTCTTCACGTCATCGATATACATAAATTTGAACTGCTCACCATCCTCTTTAGTATTCTTATCTGTTAGTTTGCAAAATGATATTGCGGGCTTAGATGTGAATCTAAAAATCTTTGGATCAGCTTTTGAACTTTTGTAGATAATATATGGCTGTTTCCCAGTAATGAATATGGCTGTTTTACCACCGAAACTCATTTTTATCAATTTTCTTTCGATTATTGTGGATTGCGAGTAAATGTTCTCAGGTGCACCCGTAATACTAGAGTTTTCAATTTTCTTGAATCTAACCAAACCATTTGAGTCTTTGAATTTTTTATATATAATCAGTTCACCTCCGACAGTTAATATAATCAATACTTCATCTTTGCTATATTCATCACCTAATTCGATCAATTCGATTTCTTTGATGAAGGGGTCTGGTATGAGGCCTTTCTCATTTTCGAAAATTTGAAATTTGGAGATTTCAGTCAATTTATTGATGGAATCAAAATGATAAACTGTTTCATTGTGATTCTTTTCGAAAGCTAGAACTTGGTTGTTAACAGTGGAGACTAAAAATAATGTGTTGTTGTTATCAACAGGTGCCTCGTCGTCAATCTTTCTCTTGAGACCGCGATTCAGAACACTATTCAAAATCTTGGTGGAACTTATAGTACCAAATGTAATGATTATATCGCTAATTGACTTTGGAACCTTTACTCTATTAAATTTTTTTCCCTTCAAGTCGATTTCAAAAATTTTTATTTCACCTTTGGTACTTGTTATAATAACAAATGGATCAAAGATTTTCCCAGTCAAGACTTCAAAATCAAAATTCATCTGAAATAATTTTTTGAAGTTTAAATCAAAGAGATAAACATTTGTAGAGGTTATTTGTAATATTCTTCTATTGGCAAACAGCGTCTCGATATTTATGGTAACGTTGTTATTCTTGAAGTCTAAGCTTTGAAAATTCTTGAAATTATCATTGATTAAAAAAATCTCACTTTTGAAGTTAGATAAATCCGTAGTGATAAGATATTTATTTAACACGTTCCATGTCTTACTTATATTATTGAATTTGAGTGTCGAATGGATATTCGGTTTGATTGTCGGGTTGAAAATTGTTAAATGACCTTGCTTACCTTCACCGGATGTTGTGATTATCGAAACATCACCTGCAACTGGACTATTCAGAGGTTCTGGTGATAGTTGGCCCAGTGTTAGAGAGGTTGAGGGTCCAGTGTTCACCAGAAAGTCAGACACGACCAGTTTTATATCTTGCAAGTCTTCGGCTGATGTGGTGTCATAGATACTTTCGTCTTCATTATCTCCGTATATATCGTCATCCTCATCTTCTGGTTGCTTCTTAGCGTCCTCTTTGGCCTTAATGTGTTGTTGTCCTGTGTTTTGGCTTTCTATATTTATAAGTAGCGCATCGGATGAGCCTGCTCCAATGAACATCTGAAGGTCCTTTATGGCAGTGATTGAAAGTATAGAGTGTAGTGAAAGTTCTGTCTCGATTTTGTTGATTCTCAAGCCTTTGATAAGTTTCCCATCCATTTGGAAACTCAAATTGAATGAAGACCCATACTGGTCTACTAATAGGAGATTGCTCTTAGAGAAAACTTCAACTTTGCAATCTTCAAGAAACAAGTTCAGTTCTGAACGGTCTTCAAGCTTCACATCCGTACAGTCTTGAAAATATTGGTTCACACCAATACCTTTTAGATTTCCTGAATTATCAACGTGAATCAACTCATTGCAACCGATCAATAATGTCCCATTAATCGGAGCTGGTAATGGTTTCACATGCCATAAATCATATGGCAAGTTATCAATATTCACAATCGGAGTTGACGCATCACCTGTCAAGTCTAGCGATAAAACCACAAAACTGACAGTATCCTTTTTTGTCGACAGGTCGCCAGCCCATGTTAAGCTTTTATTGTACAATATGCCTAGAGTTGGATCTCTGTAACTGAACAAGAAGTCACAGTCAACAATATTGTGTATGGAGGGTTCCAGGCTCTCTATTTGAATTATTATTGAATCTGAGAACACATCTTTGTCAGCATTGACGTTATAGTTACCATTAGAATGCGGATCTAATGGTTCAAGGTCAGCATCGTCATCATCTTGCTTAAACGGTAGAAATCCCATGATTCCCTTATTCAACACAAGTGAAGTGTAGTTATTTGGATCAACTCTAAGTATTGATGGGGTCGTAATTTTGTTCATGATCCTCTTCTGGAACTCTGGCTCATAGAAATGTAAAGAATTGGTTTGGATGGAATTGTGATCAAAGTCGAATGACACCATCGACAGTTTGGCAAAATGCGTGAGAACTAGCAGCTGGTCATATTTGGAGCTACGCACACGGACTGAACGGATATCAATTACCTGACCATTGAGTTTGAACTCTCCAATGAAGATAAGCTTGTCGTTGCTGGTAATACTGAAGAGCTGAAGCAGCGTGTTCTTCACCACCACGAGCGTCTTCTTCTCGAGACTATGGAAGTGACATGAAAGAGAGTGCGTAACTCGCGTTGGAGCAATGAATTGATCGTACACCTCCATATTTTCGAGCCGCCCTGGTTTTCTCTTCTCCTCCTCTCTTTTTTGACCTTCTAGCGGCTGCCTCTTTTTAAGGCTTTCAAAACTTTGGGAAAATACTGTTGAATGAGTGCATCTACCAATATCATTTATTACCGTATCTGGAAATATTCCTAAAACCACAAAAAAATGAGTTTAAGGAATCTTTAATTAGTTTTGTAGCAGACTCAACAGGAAGCGAAAACCCAGCAGCAGAGCTAGAGTAGTTGTGCGAGAGGCAAGGGTATATGAGCAAGATGTCACTCAAATTTACAGACAAGGAGAATTCTCATTCATTAAGAGCCCCGCCAAAGACGCCGTCGAGCTCGAAATCTGTGGACACAGAGAACCACAACAACAACATTAGTCACAAAGATAGCTTCAAGACACCACCAGTGAATAAGCATCCAAGGGCAAAGAGAGTGCCTCTAGGAGGCAAGGACAAAAATACGAACGTACAGAATGCTGTGAAAGGGGGCGCAAACACAGTTCTGATGTTAGACTCAAGTCATCAATATGGTGCCAATAAC
This sequence comes from Liangdongia quercuum, assembly GCA_030579675.1. NCBI lineage: Eukaryota > Fungi > Ascomycota > Saccharomycetes > Phaffomycetales > Wickerhamomycetaceae > Liangdongia > Liangdongia quercuum. The sequence goes on along the minus strand of JAKTRK010000073.1, from coordinate 40,028 downwards.
AAGGGACTATTTGCATCTAATTCTAAAAGAAGAGCTAGAAGATTTAGAACGCCTTTGAGCTCTAAACATATGAATAAAAAGCTCAATATACTAAAAGATGAACCACATTCAGTCGATGACCATCCAAAAACTACAAAAATTTCTAGCAACGTTGATTCTGATGATGAGGTTGAATTTATTCCACCAAGAGAACCTGAAATTCCTTATGTACCATTAGGCTACGAGCCTTTTACCGAAGACGAGCTCTCGAATCTCAGCAAAATATCTCCCCGTCCTATAATCGAGCGCACTACTAATATAAGACAGTTGACCGAAGAAGAAGTTTTAGAAGAATACCCGATAAGCTTCCCCTCTGATAGCAGCGATAATGAGTTAGAGCCTGCTGATAAGATACCCAACGAGCCCCATTACATGAAGCCCACTGTTATTTCTACTAGTAGGATAAATAGACCCGGTGTTCCCTCATATGCAAATGGGTTATCCTCCTCTGATTTATATCGTTGTATTATGGATGATGAGCATTAGCGGATAGGTATGTAAAGGTTAATGATTATAATGGACTATATACAATAAGTAGTATCACATATGTGTACATCACTGCTGTGTACATCCTGCACCCGATCCAAAGCGTGGTGCTTCATCCCCATCCTCTTCGTCTTCTTCGTAGCTTGGCAAATCCTTCTCCTCAGTCACAGTAAATGCCACATCGTCGACATTGTTCTGTGCAAAGCTTTCGTCCTCTTCAAACATATGTTTCTGTTTAGTGCTAGGAAGAATGTTTATGACTTTATCTATTTCTGATCTCTCACTGAACCAATAATCTGGCGGGAATTCAACGTGCACCTTGAAATACAGGTCACCTCTACTATCCGAGTTCTTGATAGGGAAACCTTCCTCTTGCACCTTCAAGAATTGGTTCGGTTTCAAAACTTTACCTGTAGGTGTAGAGATCTTCAATAGCCTTTCGTCCAAATGCTTGAGTACAATTTTATCTTTGAATCCACAGAGCGCCTCACTCAAGGATATTGAAAGGTCGACGTATAGATCGTTCTTCATCCTAGTGAAAATTGCGTCATTAGAAGTTGGTTTTTCATGTATGGTTAATATAACATTACCAGTTTCCTTCCCGTACGCCTCATCACTTTCATGTTCCAGTACGATTGTGTCCCCAAATGAAGATCCCTTCTCGATCTTGAATTCCAATATCTTCGTCTCTTCTTGAACTGTTTTCCCAACACATTTTTTACATTTATCTTTTGTTCGGAAAATTTTCCCTGTACCTTTACATTTCGTACAATCAACGTACTCTTGAGAAACCAATCCAGGGCCTACTCGTTTCAGTCTTCTCACGTACCCATTCCCATTACAGCTGTTACAAATTTTGGCTTTAGCACTACTTTTGACACCAGCGCCCTTACATAAAGAGCACAAAATATTTCTAGTCGAAGTGATTTTGACAGTTTTACCATTGTATAAATCTGCAAGTGTAACGTTCACGTCGAGTTTTGCATCTTCTGTTTTGCTGTTCTGTTTCTTCTCGCTTCGTTGGTTCCCATTCATGCCACTGCCGAAAAAGCTGAAGAACTCCTCAGGTCCAAAATCAGGTACATCATCATATCCATAGCTCCCTCCGTTCGCCGAGGGGCCATTAGGATCTCCATATTTGTCGTAATTCTCCCTTTTCGAGTCGTCTATCAATACCTCGTAAGCTGCAGAGATCTCCTTGAACTTGATCTCGGACTCCTCGCGGTATTCCTCAGGGACTTTATCTGGATGATTAGACAATGCAAGCTTTCTATAAGCTTTCTTGATCTCAATTGAAGTGGCTGTACGTTCCACGCCTAGTATTTCATAGAGATCAGACATGAGGCTCGATAATCAGGATATTATCAAATCACAGTTTTCTGCTCTATTCTGTTTTCAGTATCTCCTGGTATCCTCAACCTCTCAACAAAGTTTTTGGCTGCCTCATCATAAAACCATCCATCACATAAAGTACTCAATGAAAATAGTTTCTTAGTGCTGATATTTACACATCTGGGGTGAACATCGGAGTTCTCGTATGATTTATTAGATGGAGCTACAGCCCGTGCTCTGGTTATCGGCTGCGTAAATATCAGCACTAATAAATAAAAGTATACATATAATGTATACAGTAGCCTACATATTCTATACGTGGTATGGGTTCACTGCATTCCAGCCAGGGAAAATGGTGGATATTTCGAAAAAATTCCAATTCTCCAGCCCGAATCCTTGGAGCATATCATTTTTATTGTTCCCATCCAACAGATTTATATTGGTTGCTGGTTTCTCGCTATCAGTTTGTTGAGAATTGTGGTTCTGGTCGGGTGAATCTTTCAAAGGTAAAGGCTCCTGTTCCTCCTCTTGAAGTTCATCTAGAGACTGTCCTGGATAAAACATTTCTGGTAATATTCCTGCACCGAACTCGTGGATCCGTCTTCTGAACCCAGGTTTAGAAAGGAGCTCTTTCATATTGCTGTCTTTGATTTGATCTAAAGTTTCAAAATAATGGCGACCAATAGGCCAGGCTGATTTCCGCAAAATATCCATGTTTGTTTCACCCAGTTTCTTGAGCTCGATCTTTATATCTAAGATGCTGTTGATAGATGGGGCAAGTTTGTTCAACTCCTCATTAGAGAAAGTAACGATGTATAAGCAGATCACTGCGTTTGTGAATGTCTCAAAAGCTGTTAATGGTGAATTCACAACTAGGTTGATTGATTTCAAGGTACTTATTAGATTTGAAGAGTCCTTGACACATCTCAACAGTTTCTTTGTCGCTTCCCACCAGGAAATTGTTGAAATTAAGTTTGAGTTCTTCATGAAAAGAACTTCGCGGTATAAGAATATTTTGGCAAGAAACAAAAGGCAGTGGAAGTAGCCGTAATTCTCAACATGATCAATACTCAAATAGTAGTTCAAGTTTTCGACAGAGAATTTCAGATGTGAGGGCAAACTCTCTTCCACAAGGTTGATTTGACTCAAGAATTTAGATATGGTAGAGTCTTTATCTAGCGGTGAGATATTCTCCTCCAAGCCTCCGAAATCGCTGCACCACTGCGCAATCTTTGCCACAATATCACAAATAATGACTTGGTACCCAATAGTAGAGATACGTTCATCCTCATCATTATTGACCTTGGTATCCAGCACATGTAATGACTCAAAATAGTTGATGTAGTCTGTTGTTAACCCACTGAAATATTCGAAATCATAACACGGTAATGGAATCTTGATATCGTTAATGTTTATGGAAAAACTTCTGTTTTTCCCGCCACTGCTTATTCTATCCAACAGCACAATCGTCCACATGGTCCTTCTGATCTTTTCGGACTCTATGGCTTTTTTGCTCTGACTGTATTTAGCATTGTCTGCAATTCTGGTGTAGCATGGACTTCCAGGGAGATGCAATCCCAGCGTCAGCGCCATTCTTGCAGCAATACCATTGAACATATACGAAGCCTCAAAATTCTCGTTACCCCATTCCATGTTACTGAGAATCGTCAAAGCCTGTACTCGTTGAATTGAAGGTTTATCGAAAACATCCTGGATCAGCTTTCTTGCAAAGAACGTGAAATAGTTTGAGCAGCCAAAGGGGGATTTGCTGTCGCTTTCAGCGTCGATATCCTGAAGGTTGAACGTCGGTTCGAACTCTTCTGGGTTTTCGAGCTCGTCCTGGTTGAAATGGCCGTAAATCTCGATCATCGACTGATCAAATCTCGAGCACATGGCCAAGATGGCTATCAGGACGATCGGATCATATTTAACAGCCTCCCTGGACGATAACGTCGTCAAGTAGTTGTTGTCTATTGTGATCTTTTGGTAATGGTTCAAAAATGACTCCTTGTGTATGAATTGAAATACCCCGTTGTACTGGTTCGATAAGAAGATCTTGATCACCTTGATGATGAGAAATTTTGGCGGAAGTTTCAGAGCTGAGAGGTAGTAGCTGCTATAGTACAGCTTCCTCTGGCTCGTGTTCTGATGTGTCTGGTGTGTTTCCGCTCTTGCTGTCTGCTGTCTCATGATATGTCCGCTAGCCGCTCTGTTCTGCTGGTGACCCTTGGGCTTGTATATGCACTCGTTTCCGAGCCTGAAGCAGCGCTCGCAGGGCATTTCAAGGTCACCCGTGTTCTTGCACTTGATCTTGGACCGTCTGCAAAATTCACATGCAATTGAAGATCTCGTTACCCTCATATGTCCTCAATCTACAGCATCCAAGCCGCACATAAACTCTTTCTCTTTCTCTTTCTCTCTCTCTCTCTCTCTCTCTCTCTCTCTCTCTTTTCCGCCCTTTTACTCCCACTCGTCTCTGATTGTTTTTAGAATACAACACTAATTATCGATCCGGCCGGGCTTTTTCTGCGCGGAGCATATTATGTCTTTATCGCCACAGGTTCGATTTGCATTTGCGCTATTTCCCGATTTCCCTTTGTTTCCCTTTGTTTCTCTTTGTTTCTCTTCGGTTCTTCTCTCCGGCGATTGTCCCTCCGGCGATTGTTCTCTTAAGTCCTGTCTGATAAACAAGACGGGCTGGGCCCACTTCCAGTAAAAGAAAAAAAAAAAATACAAAATAGAAGAAAGGATCCGGGGGCTGGGTGGGGGAGGGGGGGTTGACATCTCTCAGATATGGGGACGCGGCTATGGATTGAAATTGAACCTTTTCTGAAAACACTCTTACTACATTCCTACTCTTCTCTACGCAGGGAAGGGGCGATTGTAAGGGGTTTACGAAAATCGAGACCTTCTTGTGGACATGTCTTTGTAGAAGAATAGATGTTCGTCTCTCTGCCTGCTCGCAGGAAAGCTACTTTATGTGTCAAAGCGGTTGCGGAGGGATAGAAAAGGGGTGAATGTCAAGGTCAGAGGATATAAGGCTAGCGTAGCAGTTGGTGGGGACGATCGTAGTAAATAAAAACAGTACAGCAGTAGAGGCCATGATGACAGCTGGATAGTGCACAGATCCTGTAGTTGAACTCTTATTTAGCTGACAATGCTATTCGCTGCCGCTGCTGCTACTGCTGCTCCTACTGCCGCCACTGCTGCTCGATCCACCCTCTCTCCCTTCAGATCCTCCCTTTCCTTGCCCCGTTGGCGCCCCGTGCCTGCCAGCGTCCCGCAAGAACGTTCTCAGCCATATAGTAGATTATATGTCCCTTCTTCCTCTTCTGCATCCTAGTGCCATTCCCTCCTGTACTCCTGCTTCTACTCCTGCTTCTGCTCTTCCTTCTGCTCTTCCTTCTGCTCTTCCTCCTGCTCTTCCTCCTGCTCTTCCTCTTCCTCCTCTTCCTCCTCTTGATCCTTTTTTTTCTGCAACCGCTCAGACCGCCTTCCGTATAAATAGCAACCGTAACCCATTCCAGGTGATACAATTGAATAACAACAGTCAATAGCAAACACACATAGCCGCCTGTCTGTCTCTCTGTCTGTCTGTCTGTCTGTCTATCTTTATAACTAGCAGCAAAGGAAATCACTCAGAATGGCTTCGATTATTGCAAGTTTCAATCCAAAATCCAACCCGCTGACTAGCAGCAATCAGGACTCTGCTTTTTACGCCAAGTACAAGAAGAACTACAACCAGCTGGTTGAGACTGGTAGCGAGGGCTCATTCAGTAACAAGTTTTTCGTGAACTCCATTGTTGGAGACGAGGCTAAAAAGATCAACCAGGAGATCAAAGACGAGTTCAAAGGCATCAAGCTTTACTCTGCTGAGTACTACTACACCTGTACCTTGGGTGGTATCCTTGCGTGTGGTCCTACTCATAGTGCTGTGACCCCCTTAGATCTTGTCAAATGTCGTAGACAAGTGGACCCAAACCTTTACACATCCAACATCCAGGGATGGAAGTCGATAATCAAGAGCGAGGGTTTCGGTGGAATCTTCACCGGTGTTGGCGCTACTGCTATCGGTTACTCCTTCCAAGGTGCTGGTAAGTACGGTTTCTACGAGTTCTTCAAAGAGCAGTACACTGTGCTCATTGGGGAGGAAAACGCTTACAACTACAGAACTTCTCTTTACCTCTCTGCTGCTGCTTCTGCTGAGTTCCTTGCAGACATCTTTTTGTGTCCATGGGAAGCTATCAAAGTCAAGACTCAAACTACAATTCCTCCTTATGCAACTAGTGTGGTTGATGGATGGAAGAAGATCACCGCTACTGAAGGTTTAGGAGGTCTCTACAAAGGTATCGTGCCATTGTGGTTCAGACAAATCCCTTACACTATGTGTAAATTTGCATCTTTTGAAAGAATTGTTGAAGCTATTTACAACTACTTGCCAAAAAAGAAAAGTGAGTACTCCATCGGCACTCAAACTGGTATTTCTTTCTTGGGTGGTTATATCGCTGGTATTTTCTGCGCTGCTGTCTCTCACCCTGCTGACGTCTTGGTCTCTAAAATTAACAATGAAAAGAAACCAACAGAATCGACTGGGGAAGCAGTTTCAAGAATTTATAAGAGAATTGGATTCGTCGGTTTATGGAATGGTTTGCCAGTCCGTATCGTTATGATTGGTACTTTAACTGGTTTGCAATGGTTGATTTATGACTCTTTCAAGGCATACGTTGGATTGCCAACAACAGGTGGTAAATAACGACATTGCTAGAACATTAGAGAAGAATTTATTATTTGTTGTTTTTATCTCCATGTATGTGTGTGTCAAATGTGTACGCGAGTTTGTTGTTTTTCTTTTTTTTTTTTAAAATAGATATTCAGTACATAGTCTCAGATCTGGATCCGATGCAGATGCAATTGCAAAGCTTTAAGTAATGATCTATAGGTGTATATTCCAAGAGGAGCAAATCCTGTTTTTATACCATTCACAGTGTAATTAAAACCAAGTCATTAAATCTGATTATGAAGTTGAGGGCATGTAGATGTGGCTAGCTCGTGTGCGACACCCATTATTTCCAAACGTTTTGAAACAATTCATCGTCTAATGGGATGGCACTTCTTTGTGGATTGCTCATGTTGGATCCCACTGGAGCTGCGTTAGTCCACTGATTAGTTGCCGTAGCTGCTGAAAATTGTTGGTGTTGGTGTTGATGCTGGTGCTGGTGTAGAGGTTGGCGCTGGCGCTCGTGGAGGTTATGCTCAATGATCGTGCTATTACTGAAGTTAGCGTTAGAATTATTATAGCCGTTCTGTGATGGGAAGTTGGGAACAGATTGAGTAACATGTGGAGTCGAGTATAGCGACAATATAGACTTTTTCAAATTTGGTCTGTTATCCTGTTTTTGCTGTTGCCGTTGTTGTTGTTGCTGTTGCTGCTGCTGTTGCTGCTGCTGCTGTTGTTGTTGTTGTTGTGCTAAACCAGAATAGTTTAATTTTGTTGATGGTAGACTACTCAAAGACTGCAGATCACTTAAAGTTGAAGATGAAGATGCTGGAGTTCCTGAGACTGACACATTGTTACCTGGCTGCGGTGCTGAGATCGGCGATCCAAATTCAAGATCCAGGAGGGTAGAATTCAGCGACTTCCTATTGCCGCTCTTCGACGACGAGCTCTCGGTTGTCGTTGGTGTTTGAATTACAGATCGAGATTGGTCCAAGGTTGTCTTGGTGCTGATTTGACTTGGATCTGGAATGGTGCCAGAGCCTGTCCATTTCTTCAAATCGTACTTCGTTCTAATAAAGTTCTCAATTTTCGAGTCATCTGGAACATGGTTGTTATTCGACAGCTTGGCTTCCCAGTACTTATTGGCTTTCAGATTCCCCCATTTCACCATTGAGGCCACTTGTTCGTCTGTCCAACTGTCTAAATCAACGGATTTGACCCTTGAGATGTGTGTGCCCATGCTTCGATGTACCCCTGAGCAACGTATACAGATGAAGATACCTAGATTCCAACTAGCCCATCTTGGATGCGCCGCGGTCTTACAGTCCGCACAGTTCCCATTGCCTGGTTCTTTCAAAAGCGCTTTCAGTATTTGCTGATTCTTGTCGTTGACTTTTCTGCTCATCGCAATAGCTTGTTCGTATTGTGACTATAACTGCTAACAACTCGTCTTTTCCTTTATCTATTCTCTGATCTCTAATCTCTCTTCCGCTTCTTCTTCTTCTGCTTCTGCTTCTGCTTCTCGCTTCACTATACAAGTGAGTGTAGTGTCCTTTGAATCTTGAGCTACCTCTTTCGAATTCATCCAAACACTTGAAATTCCCCTTTCGAAATCCAAAAAAAAAAAAAAAAAAAAAAAAATTAAAAAAAAAACAAAGAGAAAACTTCCTAAAACGGAAATATCCTCGGAAATTCCAAATAATGAAAAATCCGGTCAAATTTTCGTCTAATCAACAATTTCAATCCAGAATTTTCCAGTGCAAAATAGAAGAAACAGTAGCGAAGATCAGGTCGAATCATCTCATTTTTTCGAGTTCTACTGTCAGGGTACGTCGATCGGTTGATACATTTATTGGTGTTGTTTGCCTGGTTTTGTTTGGTTTTGTGTTTTTTTTTTTTACCCTTGTTGTGTTGTTGCTCGATAGTTGAACATTCGGAGAGTTGTGTGGTGGGCTTCATGAACTTGATCTTGCTACTCCGTTTTTTTTGATATTCGAACACTCAAGGAGCGGGAAAGGGTTATTTTGTTGAGCATTTCTCTCTATCGTGTTTGCATTTTTTTTTCTCCATTTCTTCAGTTCTTCAGTTCTTCAGTTCTCAGACATTGATGTGTTGTTGCATTGTCTTTGGTATTTATTTTTTGCATTCGTTTCCACTTCTACTCAAATCATGATACGATCTATCTACAACAAAAGAGCGTCTAGAAAGCTTGAGCAAAGCAGGATTCTCACGTTGGAAGAGATATCAAAACATAACAGCAAGGAGAGCTTGTGGATGATTATTCATGGCAAGGTTTACGATATAACAAGCTTTATCGATAAGCATCCCGGCGGTGCAGACGTGCTATTCGAAAGTGCTGGCGGCGATGGTTCTGAGCCGTTCGATGAAGTGGGGCATTCTCAAGACTCGATAGAGATGTTGGAACCATTACTTATTGGCATAGCGGATGATGGGAACCAGAAACTCTTGGGGAATAATTGGTCTCGAGATCGCAGCATAAGGCGAAACAAAGTCGCAAATCCAAGCTTGGGCGAGAGTGTTTTCCTCAAAAATCTAAAGAATAAGAAGAAGAGGAAACAGCTCATTGATAAATACTTTGGCGTTTTACTGTTGGTGATATCCATGATGGCATTAACCTGCTATGTATTGTTGCAGAAGAGAAAATGGAGCGATTGACAGAGTGAGACAGGGAGACACCCAATAAGCCGTACCATACTATACTATTTATTCAGGCATTAAGCATGAGTGTTATTGTGCCTTGAGCCATTGAAAAAGAAGAGGGTGACCAGAGGTGAGAAGTGAAGAGAAGTGGTAGGGCGGCCGTGATAGTTTAAGCTCAAACGATACATAACTAATAATACAGTACATAAATTGAATTTAAAACAACACAATCGGAGAGTGTGAGTCAGATGAGAACTACTGCTGCTTGTAGCTAGCTAGAACCACGATATCTCGATATCTCGATATCTCGATTTCTGCACTGATCTACATACATAAAAGCAAAACAAAACAACACACAAGTGTAGATCTAGAGACTACACAGGCTGCCGCTGTGAAGACTCAAGGTCTAGAAATGGGTCTTTAGGAGAAGAAGGTTCAAGATGGGTCTTGGGTCTTGGGTCTTGTTTGTGTCTCCTTTCGGATTTCGAAAGGCACCAAGTTCAGTTGTGCAGGGCGCTCCCTCTCTGTCTGCCTCCCTCCCTCTCGCTGCAAGAGAGAGGGAAGGAGGCAGGCAGGCAGAGAGGGAGCGCCCTATGGTTGTGGGGCTAATCTTTTTTTTTTTTTTTTTTTCCTTCTCTGAAACAATATCTCTTCAGTATACATGCTACTATTGTCATCACCTACAGGCTGCTCATCAAGCTCTCTTTCCCTCTCTCTCGCGCCATATAGACATCTCACGTACTACACGCGCTGCCTCTATGCCGCTGACCGGCAATCCAGACACCAGCTGCTTTAAAACGAGCAGTCACATTTGTATTCATTGGTCACGAAAGCCGCTGCAAGGAGAGAGAGATAAGAGAGCGGGCCTGTACCGGCGCGCTGGGACCACCACAAATGAAGGGCGGAATACTAGCGTATATATATCTATATAGGGTTATTTTGTATGTAATTGTACTACTCATTAAGCGCTCTATAAATCTGTCTACTCTGGCCAAAGTTACTTGTTTTTGTTCTTCAGTTATCTCTGTTTTTAGTGCTTTATTGCGCTGTGTTTCCATTTTCGTTCCACTGCTTGATAAACTTGCTGCTCCGGTGAGTCATTCTTTTTTTTTTTTTTTTTTCTTTTACAAGGGAAAAAAAAAAAAATTAAATTAAATTAATGAATTAATTGATTACAAATTACGAAAAGTATAAAAACTACATAATTCCCAGGATCTTGCTTCGGTTCCTAAAGAAAGAAAAAAAAAGTTTCTATTCTGAATATCACAAGTCAAAAACACACACACATTATTCTTCATTAACTTAGAACAATAACAACAACACCCACTCAAATATCATTATTATTGCCCAGGTTTATCACTGTCAACTGTTAATATCATTACTATCATCGAATTGAATTAGAGAATTATTAATTCAAAATGTGTTTATAAATTGTGTGTCCCCGCCCCCACTCCTCAATTATCAAGAACGAATTTATTTTAGAACTCCAAAGTAACTAAAAAGAATTCCTTTAAACTAATAAAAAAACTGTGTTTATTATTTAAAAGAAAAAAAAATCATCATTGAAACTGGTGTTTTGACTTTATATCAAATATTTTAAGAATGTGCCCGTGAATTAAATCAGAAGTTTCCGTCAAAATGGCGTTTATTATCAAATCAATTATTGTTATATCGAATTGAAAGAAGAAAAGAATATCGTTAGCTACAATCCATTATTTTATTACCGAACTTACAAGATCATTGAACAAGAAAATCATGTCATCTGCAACTACCAAAATGACCACTACCACCACTATGGGTTCAACTCATACCGATTCTGCTTCGGCATTATTCGAATTGTTTGAAAGTTCTATTGAGAACAAGATGTATCAGGGCGCTGAAAGCGAGAGACCAAGACAACTGTTGGGAGAGTCCGTCTTCAACCAATTTGTAAAATTGGAACAAAGTCGTGAACTCCCAATGCTGGAGGATTTGGAAGCTCCAGAGTTGTCTCCTTCAGTTGGTACAGTTACTCCTTTGCAATTGCACTCATCTGTTGTGGAATCTTTTTTCTCTCCGCCATCTATTGAGAGCACGCCTCTGTTGCTTGAAGAAGTTGACTTGGATAGTGCAAACTGGACGTCTTTGTTTGAGCCTGGTGAACTTGAACTTCCTTCTGCAAGAAGTCTTTCTTTGCCTGTCTCTAACACGACTTTTGGTAACCCTGAGTCAGCAAGCCGCGAGTCGTTGTCTTCCAAGCTTCCAGTGAAAGAAGAAGCTTTTGACTATGCTGCACCTGTCAAACAGAAAAAGCGCACCTTATCTCCTGAAGGAGATGGTTTCGGTTCATCTTTTCACAACCGTAAGATGCGTTCTGTACCTTTATCTCCAGTTGTATATTCCGAGGATTCTGTCTCTCAAAAGCGTGCTAGAAACACTGAAGCTGCACGTCGTTCAAGAGCCAGAAAAGCGGAACGCATGCAACAGTTGGAGGAAAAGGTTGAAGACTTGACTAACAAGAACGAGTCTCTCGTGGCTGAGGTTGCAAGATTGCGTGCTATGTTGGCTTCTCAATAAGGTTTTCAACAAATTTATATATCATTTTTCAAGCGTAATTATTTTGGTGTTAATTTCTATATATATATATAAAAAGATAAAAGAAAAAAAAAAATAATAATTTTTTGTCCCTTTATTAGATTAGTAGCATTTTCCAGTCGTTGTCGTTGTCGTTGTAGTTGTAGTTGTAGTTGTCGGTCTTTTTCGTTTTTCTCTTTTTGATCATCTTGTCCTCGTCATCATTTTCATCACGAGCTGTCGTCTTTCAAGATTCCGATTTCAGCTTGGAGGTATTAGTGTTGACGTCACCAAACTCATTCTTGATGTATTTTTGTAAACCAGCTATTATGGACTTGGAAGGCTCTCCAATAAATCTCGTCAATTCTTGAGGGATCTTCTTCTCTTGCAAATATTGAACCAATCGATTTAGACCTTTGACATCAACCTCATCAGATCTGATATCGCCATCTAGTATAGCTTTTGCCGTAAACCACATAACTTTATCAAACTTTGGAAACCTGAACTTCTGAGGTACCTTTGTTTCAACCTCAACCTCTACAATTCTGAACTGAAGATCAAGGTTGAAACTCGTCAAAAAATTCCCGCCTATAACGATTGTATCGATAGGCGTATAAACAGAATGAATCCAACCAGATGGAATTATCAGCACATCATTGGGTTTCAACTCTACTTTAATTCCATTCTCGAGTCCCAAATCCGGTAAAAACTTGTTGCCTTCGTGTTTAATCCACTGAACATATTTCTTGATGTTGAGTTCTGTTGGAGGGAAAAACATGAAAACTTTTGAGCCTTTTAATATCGTATAATAAACAGAACTTCCAGCAAAGTCCAAATGAAAGTCTGTGTATGAATCCTCAACTCCCATCAAGCAGTACTTCTGCACGCACGGCTTTTCGCTCTCCAACTCCTCGGGCCACACACGGTCTACTAAATCAACATCATTAACGTACTTTGGTCGTGTAATCTTTTCGCCTAGCGTACATTTGCTTATCTCGAGGCTCAGCACATTCAAGATTCTCGCGTGTTCACTCTTGGGACTCACAAAGTAGTCCCTCCATTGCCCTAAATTCCATCCATTTTTGGCACCGTTTTGCGTCAACACATCCATGATCTCAATTCTATGCTCTTCACCCATGGATTCTACCAAAGATGAAATACTAAATTCTGGAGGCACGAAAAGCCCCAAATCTTCCCTTTTATGTCCTGGGATCTTCACAGGATATGGCAGTCTCGTCGCTAAGGCATATCCAAGCGTCAGATCTTCTCCTTTCAACTCCGTCACAGAGCTATCGTCTAAGTCGCTATCGATAAACCTCTTCACATGAGGGTGATCATCGAGCGTGACGCTGTCAACCTCACCAGAGTCTAAAGCAACATAATCAATTAAACGTCTTCGTCTCTTAGAGGTTCTTTTCTGGATACTGGGTCCATATATCTTCTCACACTTTTTACAATGGTACGATGCAATCTTGTCAGCTTGAGATTTCAGTATTTTTAGACAGTGTAAGTGGTACCACTGTGAACACTCAGCACATTGAATCCAGTTTATCACCGCAGTCTTTACCTTCTGATCCTCTGCATTCGCACATATGGGGCACTCGTCTATCATTCTCGTGTTTCAATAGCCTAGCTTTTCATCAAGAATATTCTGTACTGAAGTACAGCTTTAACTTTCAGCGCTCTGTGCTGTGTCTTTAACAAAACATTCGATCTTCCACCCCATTGAGAGATAGAAGAAGTAAGGAAACGATGCCTACAGAAGATCTTGCTAAAAAAGTAATACTGAAAAAAAAAAAAAAACAATGTAAAACAATGTAAAACAATGCTATATAATGGAAATAAATCATGGTGTACTCGTAACTTGAGAATCGCTCCCTACGGTTTTGCAACGGTTGGAGTGCAGGGAGGAGAACTCATCTCCCGACTTTCTTCCTGCTTCGCTTAGGAGTATTTATGGTAAAGTCAGGATTAGATGTAATCAATAGGTCGGCAGAAGCCTGTATAGGCTGCATTGTTCTTAGTCTTGTCTGCACAGGCCTTGTGTTCGTCTCATATTGTGCGCTGCTCAAACGGCTTTGTTGTTGTTGCTGCCTTAGAATTTCCACTTGTTCCTCAGGATGGTTCTCGAGATATCTCGGATTGATCCCTCTCTGCGAAACAGATGTAAAATTCGAAGAAATTGTGGACTCGTTTGAAAAAGAAGGCGCTGGTGTACCTCTTCTTTGATAAGGATCCGAAAATGGATATTCACCAACGGCTAATAATGAATCCTCTGTTTGATCATTTACTGGACCTGCGCTTGCTCCAGTAATAGTACTTTTTATACCGAAATTACCATCAACGGGAGTGGCAATGGTTGAAGGAACGTTAGAAGAGTATTTTGATGAAACGTCATCTTCTTCAGCAGCTTTTCCCGTATCAGTTCGATTTTGAGGCAAGTCATACAAGTCATCAACTTCTTCTTCGGGAACTGAAGTGAATGTTGTCATCTGCTTTTGTTGTAGCAGATTGGAAGCTGAGCTGTTAATGCTATCACTGGAGTAGGAAGGCCCTTGTAGCAAATTGATTGTTTGCTCGATTTTTGTCCTATACGAAGGTTCTCTGCTGACTTCAAATGAGCCGACGTGATTCGTCGGTAGTTCTTGGATGGCCTCCGCTAGCCTGCTATTTATTTCTTGAACAGTGCGCAAAGTTTCCTCTGGCTGAAGAAGGGCACTAGGTTCTTCTTCGTGATGATGAATTTGGTTCATCGATGTGCCGGCTCCTTCTGTGGCTAGTAAACTTTCATCGTTATTTGTTGGCATTGGCCGTGGGCCCAAAGGTTTTCCTATGGTTGAATTATAAAACCTTGAGTGTGTTGGAAAGTTGTCGTCTACTGGATACGGCAAGACAGAACTCGAAACGTTCTGCTGTTCTAACAGATCCCCTGGTGTTTGCAGCGGGAAGGTCGAAGGGTAAGCCAAGCTTGGTTGAGTGCCTCTATTTTCAAGTTCAAAGCCACCCCTGTATGCCGTGGAAACAGGAGCCAAAACGCTATTGTTATCTGGAGTTCCCATAGCAGGCGACGCCCTTATTACTGATGTTGTTCTCGAACTATGATTGTTCATGTCTCTCATTGAGTCGAACATGCTAGTTGATTGATACTGATTTAATGCCTCTTGCGATTCGTTATGTTGCGATGGAGCATCAAAAATAGTGCTCGTATTACCGGGTACCAACGAACGCTCTTCATCCTCATCATCGATGGACAATTCCTTAAGATCACCATCAACAGTACCATAACCGTAATTCAAAGGCTCCAACTGGTACCTATCACCAAATTCATTTCCACGATTCGTTTTCGAAGCCTTTCTAGATGAGACCGTTCTTCTCATAATGCATAATGAAATTCCTGAAATCGCAATCAGTACTGTAGCAGCTAAGACTATCCAACCACCCCAATCCAAATGCGGCACAAACAACAGAATATCAACAAGAAATGCCAATAAACTAAGAAGGAAAGAAGGTATAGTCCATAACAATAAAAAGGACAATAGTTTCAAAGAAACTGAAGGCCCATGGAAGTGCAAAATGATGGAGGCAATCATAGATACAAAAGTGAAGCCCGCTGCAATAGGATGAACTATAAGCAGTTTCGAGACTGAATGTCTAGCATTTGACGGCAAGGAAAAGCCTGTTCCTTCCCCGCTACTATTATTGCCATATCCTATCGCGACTTTTGAACAGCTAGTGTTGGAACACACTCCAAACACCCCAAACTTGTACCCGTCATATGTGCACAACGTGATCGTCTTCGTTACTGGAACTGATAGTGTTGCAATCAACTGGAAGGCAAACGCTATCCCCAGCACCACCGCAAGCGTCGTGGCTGGTCTTATTCGTATAGCCATGCTAGATATAATATCAAGCAGCAGCAGCAGCAGCAGCAGCAGCTTCTCACAGCTGAGAGTTTGTTGAAAATTATTTTCGAGATCCGATTATCTAGAATGAACTACATCTGTTACTGTGTTTTGAATTATACCCTTTTAGGTCTACTCATTTTTTGTTCTATTTTTTGATCTGTGGCAGTGTAGATCCATTTTTAAAAAACACCAGCCACTGTAACCCAAAAGGGGATTTATGAAGTATTTGTTCGTGGCTGGTGTTTTTTAAAAAAATGGTGTGGACTAACCGTTTTTGTGTGTGTGTTGCAGAACTATAACAAAAAAAAATTATATAGAGGAAAGCGATGGGTTGGGAAAATAGAGCTCGCTGGTACTGTGGGCTAATACTGTGGGCTGCTACTGCATTCGGGTTTTGCTGGGTGTTTGCTGTGAATCATGGTAGTAGTGCAAAACAACAATCAGAAGCTACATAAAAAGTTCGAGGAAGAAGATGACAAACACCTAGACACAGTGGAAACCCAGACATCTGATAGCAAGCAGAGGAAACGGAAGAGGAAGAGGAAGAGTGCCATACCCAGCCGCAAGAGCTCTGAAGTTGAGACTGAGAATGATACATTGGAGAATTGTGCTGAACCTGAAAGATCAAAGCCGGATTTGGAGAAAAAAGCTGTGAAGATTGTGAAATTCGGCAAGTCCAAGAACGGGAAAGTCAATGGCACTTCTATTGATAATGGGTTTAGGGGGCCAAAGACCGTTGAATTTTACAGCGATGATGAAGAAGATGGCGAATATAAACACCGAGGCCCATCTAAATATGAGCTCATCAACAAATCGAAGGAGCTTTTGGAAATACGAAAGGCATTGCCGGTTTATAAAGCCAAAGATGAGCTTTTACAGAAACTAGAAACGAATAGAGTTACAATCTTAATTGGTGAGACCGGTTCGGGTAAATCCACACAGATACCTCAATTTTTGATGGGGACTAATAAGAAAGGGATTGCTGTCACTCAACCTCGTCGAGTCGCTGCAATCAACTTAGCTAACAGAGTCGCACAAGAGGTTGGTACGACTATCGGGGATCAGGTTGGCTATTCCGTTAGATTTGATAACAGATCCAACAATCATACGAAGCTGAAGTATCTCACAGATGGTATGCTGTTGAGAGAGATCATGCTAAAGCCTACACTACCACAATATTCCACTGTAATAATCGACGAGGCACACGAAAGAACAGTTCTCACAGATTTACTGATGGGATTCCTCAAAGAACTGATGGTCAAAAGAAAGGATCTCAAGCTAATAATTATGTCTGCAACATTGGATGCGGAGAAATTCTCCAAATTTTTTGACGATGCTGAGATCTTGTATGTTGAAGGGCGAATGTTCAGTGTCGATCGGTTATATCTGGAAACTCCTGTTGATGATATCGTAGACTCTGTAACTAAAGCTATTATCCAAATCAACAATGGCGAATTGGAAGGAGATGTTCTGGTTTTCTTACCGGGGCAAGAAGAGATCGATAAATGTGTCGGTATTCTGGAGCGAGTAGCCCCAGCTTTGCCTAGGGAAGCACCTTTGATTGTTCCACTACCTTTATATGCTGCTCTACCTCCACAAGAACAAGCAAAGGTGTTTCTACCTTTAAAGTCTAGAAGACGGAAGGTAATATTGTCAACGAATATTGCTGAAACTTCTGTCACTGTTCCTGGCGTAAAATATGTCATTGATTCAGGACTGCGGAAGGTCAAAGTTTGGAGACATCAATTAGGTTTATCCACTTTGTTAACAGCTCCCGTATCTAAGGCATCGGCATTACAAAGAGCCGGTAGAGCTGGCCGTGAAACAGAAGGCAAATGCTTTAGGCTATACACTGAACAAGATTATCTAAAACTACCAAATCAAACAGAAGCAGAAATTTCCAGATCCAATGTTGTATCTCCAGTGCTAATGCTGAAGAGGGCTGGTGTTGAGGATATTCTAAACTGGTACTGGCTTGAACATCCAGGCCAGGATGCATTGATTTCCGCGTTACAGCAACTTTACCAGCTGAAGGCTTTAGACAATGATGGTAAAATCACAGAAATAGGAATCAAGATGAGTATATTGCCTCTCGAGCCTCAGTTATCAGCCATCTTACTGAATGCGTATGAGAAAAAATGTTTAGCTCATGTTATCGATATCGTTTCATGTTTAAGTGTTGACAACCTTGTTATGAACCCAACACCTGAGCTCCGAGATGAAGTAAACGAAAAGAGAAGAAGTGTCTGTTCGATGGGTGCCAAATATGGTGATCTACTCATGTTGAAGGAAATTTTTGAGATATACCTCGAATTCGAGGATACAAAGGAAAGACAGCAATGGTGTAAAGAACTCGCATTATCCTACAGAGGATTCAGAAACGTCGTAAAAGTGAGAAACCAAATCAGGCAGTACATGAGCTCCTTGATGAAAGAGAACCATCTGTTTGACGACGAAAAAGGTACGATTTCTATGGATGTCCCTTCCGTTTTAAAATCGTTTTTGTCAGGATATATTAGTAACACTGCTATTGGAATGCCTGACAGGTCGTATAGAACTACAGCCACAGGCCAGCTAATTTCGATTCACCCTTCTTCAATGATCTTCGGCAAAAAAGCAGATGCTATAATGTATACCGATTACGTGTTCACAACTAAGAGTTATGCTAGAAATGTGAGTGCTATAGATCTATCATGGCTGCAAGAAGTGAGCTCAGAAGCACTTGTAACGAAAGTAAGTATTAAATAGAACTGTATTATAGCATAGACCGCAGTTTTAGAGCGTGCAGTCATGAATCTGTAGAAGCAGAAACTAAATAACATGGTCTCGCTACTAGCTGAAGCTAGAGACCGCCTGTCTCAGTCCCTCAGCATAGTTCATAGGTATAGATATTCGTGGTGCACAGTATTTTTTCTACATTTGGAGTCTTTCCTGATATGGAATTTATTTTTTTTTTTTTTTTGCGTACGAACTGGAAAATAAAAGGTATGTAAAGAATCACCAGCGTCATATGTTTAGCAAAAGATAGACGCAGGACGACATCATGTTGAGAAATAAAGTAATGAGTGTGGCGAAACGCCAGTTTTCCTACTCTGCAAAAGTATGGCAGGAAAAGAGCAGTAAGGCTTCCGAGTTCAAGTTTACGTTAGAGAAAGGTTTTGAACAGAAGGATGGAGAACAGAGAGCAGAACGCATCCCTATTGCTAAACATTTCACCAGAGATTTTGCAGTTGGTTCCACATATGACCCATTTGATTTTTCACTGGCAAAAATCAACCTGGAGAAGAAAAACAGAAGGGGCCCATCAATTCCTAATGGTCTCAAACAGAAGAATCTGAACCCACTCGATTTCTGGACAAATCCAAGGTATCTATCGAACTTCATTTCTCCAACGGGTAGAATTTATCACAGAGATGTCACCAAGCTAAGTGCCAAAAACCAAAAGCGATTATCAAAAGCCGTCAGAAGAGCAAGAGCTGCAGGATTCTTATCCTCAGTCCACAGAGACGTCAGCTTTCTTCCGTCTTCGGGAAATTAGTACATAACAGGTGATATATATTATAGAGTCATTGGAGTTTCCACATATATGTATATAAAAAAATGATGCTTAAATTTTCATATCAAGCTCATATCAGGGCCTATCACCTTGACGTAAACGTCTGTCCCCCAGCCAAAATATGATTGTACCTCCAGGTTTCCGCCAAATTGTTCGACATATGCCTTGGCTAGGGGTAAACCATAACCCATTCCTGCTACATTGTCCACATCTTCCCCTGGCATAACGTTGTCGCTCATTCCGCCAATGTCTTCCTTGTCTACTGTCGAGAAACTATAATCAAAGACGTTGGCCTCCACTTCTGGAGGTATTCCACCTCCACGGTCTCTAAACCGTATTTCCAAGCTTCTGTTATTGCTATTTGCTATTTGTTCTTCAACTACCGTTATAATGATTGGTTCATCAGCATTACCTGATTCTATATGAGCTCTAATTGAATTTTTCAAAATCTCAGTAAAGACATAATCGAGATGGTTTCCGATATAGGGGAATTTGATATCCTTGCCAAAATCGATCTCGACTGGGCACTGTTTGTAGTATTTTATGAAGGTCATATCGTTAACGAACGTAGCTGAATTTTTAAGTATTTCACCTATGGGTAATTCCTTGTTCAGAATACCGATGTGGTTCCTTTGTGGGTTTATTGAACTGATGTAGTTATTTGTGATTGTCTCCATGTTGATCTTGTCTCTGAAATGCTCGTTCAAGAAATTAATAATCTCTGATCTCGTTAACAGAGATGACACTTCTTGAAATCCCTGGGATAGAGCAGGCACAGCATCTTTATGAATTTCTGAGAATTCCGTCAAAGTGTCATGAATTTTCTCTGGATGCGTTTCGTTAAAGTCAAGTTTGAGTAGGATCTTCAAAGAGTCAAGGTACGAATTATAAGTCTTAGAGATGTATGGGTTCAAAACAGCCAAATACGGGAGTTTTCTGAAGCATGCCAATCTTTTGGTGTTATAAAGTGTGAGATAGTTAACTGTGGCTATGAAATTTGTCTTAGGTGCTTTGTTACTGAGCTCGGCTAACGTGTTGAGGGTCAATTTGGGTATACGCTTCAATGAGTAGTTGGTGATTAGTCGCTCAAGTGACGATCTTATGTTGTACTGTTCTTCGAACGTGCGCTGCCTCAGCAACTTGTTCTTAGTCGAGAAGCATCTGGCTATAATATGGTGCTTTAACATCCTTAGTGCTGTCCCCAAGCCTGCGTCGTGATCAATCCCATTCACTGTATGGTGTCTTTCAGCATTTCAGTATAACCTCATCACCAGTTGTGTTCACTTGGTTAGATTTCTGTAGAACGAATTCGCGGATATCGATTACGTGATATATATATATATATATATATGTATATATATACTGTCTTTTTGGCGACAGCAAACTTTCAATAATAAATCGAAGAGCGGATTACTGGTTTATAGAAGAATAAATGAGTGCCGTGGGATTATAGTAGGAACCAAAGTTCAAGGTTTGGCTTGAAATCTATGAGAAAACTGCATCTGAAATTGGGATGCTTGTCATTACAAATCCTAAGGGTGCAGGTGGCACTGCAAACGGCTCCTCCTGGAGTGTTCCTGTGAGAGGCGATGCTTGCCAAAAAAAATTAGTAATAGCAGATTCACTGAAGACATGGCATATACAAGACCCAAAAATGCCATGACAGATACGAGTTTGACATCTTATGTTTCAGATGTCTGTTTAGCCGATTAGAGTTTTGAGGTGCAGCGGCTTTTAGACATAATACCAACGGTTCCAATTACTAAGTTGCATATTTGAAAATTTTTTGTAAGCTACATCTGTAATCTGCGAGGGTTATGCCCATTTCGTCACCATATACTGGTAAATTTCATCTGGAAATTTCCTAGGTGCCTTCTTTAGGATGGTCTTGCGCCGCTTGCGCCATTCGATCGAAGCCCGAAATGGAACTAGAGTTACTGAACTATCAAATCGCATGGTGAATGCTGCGCTGCGTAAGGCCTGCTTGGAAATCCAGTAATTCATTAGAAATCAAATGGTGTCTGATTAGAAATCGATTTTCCACTGTACATCTGTATTTATACTAGAGCAATGTTGGGTTTGGTCTGTTCGTCTGCCTTTCTCTTTGGTCATTAAGAAGAAAAGTGAGGTAAATGAGTTCAAGTCCAATACCATTAAAAGACACTGTTGTCTTCAAGCCTTTGAAAATCGGTAGATTCGATATCAAGCACAGAGTTGCGCTAGCTCCATTGACCAGATTCAGAAATACAGCGGACTATGTGCCAACTGATAAGATGATTACTTACTACGATCAAAGATCTGCTAAAGAGGGGACTTTAATTATCACGGAAGCAACTTTCATATCTGAAGCTGCTGCTGGTTATGCCTGTGCGCCAGGAATCTTTAGCAAAGACCAAGTCGAGCACTGGTCCAAAATTTTTGAGGCCATTCACAAGAATAAATCTTTCGTTTTCCAGCAACTATGGTCTTTGGGTCGTCAATCTTGGCCCAAAGCTCTAGCCGAGAAAGGTTTAAAGTTTGTTTCTGCTTCCGACAATCTCTACGCAGATGAAGAATCAAAACAGGCAGCAGAAGCTGCTCAAAATCCTCTCCATGGTTTGACAATTGCGGAGATCAAAGAATATGTTCAAAACTATGTCAAAGCTGCTAGAAACTCTTTGGAAGCTGGTGCTGATGGTGTTGAAATTCATGCTGCGAATAGTTATTTGTTGAATCAATTTCTTGATCTTGCGACTAACAAAAGAACAGATCAATATGGTGGATCAATTGAAAACAGGGCTCGATTTACTTTAGAAGTTGTGGACGCTGTTGTTGAGGCTGTTGGCGCTGATCGTGTTGGCATCAGACTTTCACCTTTTGGTACTTTTGGTGGAGTTTCAGGCACAGACCCTCTTATTATTGCTCAATATGCATATGTTATTGGTCAACTAGAGAAAAGGGCCCAATCTGGGAAAAGATTGGCATACATACATCTTGTTGAGCCAACTGTCCATGACTTCACATTAACCGACGACAATACTTCCTCAACTTTCTCTAACGATTTTGCATATTCCATCTGGAGAGGCGTGGTCTTAAAGGCTGGAAACTTCCCAGCACATCCAGAAATTGCTTTGAAAGAAGCGGAAAAGGGAAATACTGTCATTGTGTGTGGAAGATATTTCATTTCAAATCCAGATCTTCCTGATAGATTAGAAAACGGTTGGAAATTAACTCCCTATGATAGACCTACATTTTATACTAACGATGAGCATGGCTATATCGATTATCCCAAACATAAATGATTATAGAGTGTATATCTGACGAATTCACATGTTCATTTTCATATTTAAGTGCGGTTGTTTAGTGTTGTATTTTTTGAATTCAGCTTCAGGTTTCCTCATAGCCGTATCTAGTAATTGCGAATAGGGCCCTGCACACTTCAACAGGTGAAATCTTTGATAGCTGAAGACTTTATCATGTAGCTTTGGACTAGATCAGATTTTAAGAAATCTGTGTTGCACGACAAAATACGTTATCCGAATTAAAGAGACAAAGGAGTTTATTAATTTTGTTTATTATATTATTCAAGTTTAGTTAGTACAATTACAAAAAAAAGATAGGCAATATTTTCAGAATTCAAAAATCATTTTGCTTTTATCAATTCATGAGAATGCGATTAATATATCACTCATGAATGATTTTTCGAAGGTTAGATGTATTGCATCCACTGGGGTGTCTGCAAGCAAAAGTCAAATCAGATAGATGACTTGACACCCTTATGCAGCTGTTAGATGTGTATGTTGTTAAGAGACACATGCTTCTAAGTCTTGATGTTGAAAAAGTTTTTCACTCATTCATTCTTTCCGAGATACTTTCAAATAGATCAAGAATACTCAACTATGGAAGTCATGAGGAGGAGTCTTGGTAGAGTAAGGATATCTTACCAGTTTCCTTGCTATCTTCAAATTAGTTTAAATTTATAGAAATTACCTTCTCCTCATTTTCTGCCCCATGTTCTTTTTCACTTCCATAGATCAATGGGTCCTGTAAAAGGAGAAAATTAAGCCATTTGACGGTTTTCAATCACTTTTGATACTTTGTTGATTTTGAACTTCATTTGGATCGTGTTTTTAGCTCTCATTTCGTACATGATTTTTATTCAATCACTGTCGAGGTCTAAAAGCTACATATTAATTTTTTATATACCACAACTCATTTAGAAACCTGAAGACCTTCGTCTTGATTCCCTTATCTTCAATTGATTGTAGATTGCAGGGGACAACCAGCGCTACGTGTGGCTAAGATATTGTTGCGGCAATAGCTGTAGGCGCAATGTTCTGAGTCTCCGACGCTCCCACAATTGGCTTATTGTTTATCACTCAGTAGAGCTCACTGACATCTGGTCTCATGAAACTCCCTTAACTTTTCAAGTTGCATATAAGTGGTGATGCAGCCAATAATATAATACTGCAGTTTCAGAGGTTAGTTGTAAACTCGTATATACTAACTAAAGATTGATGAAGTAAGTATATGTCCACCTACTCAACTTGATTACATAACCATAATACTCTAAAGTCTCATTATTATTTTTTGATCAAAAAAAGTCCGTGATAGTTTAGTGGCTAGAATCACCGTTTGTCGTCTGGACAGTACATGGTAGACCGGGGTTCAATTCCCCGTCGCGGAGCATTTTTTTCTACATATTGTTGATAGCTTTGGCTCTGACTAAGGATATACAATCACAGCTTGACCTTGTGTTACAATATAGGCAATACATGGTGGAAGACTGTTGGAATGGATAGCCCCGACACTTGTCAGAGTTCTTTGATTTTTTTTATATCGAAAGTTCAAATCGGACGTTCCTCAGCCTGTAACATATAACATGTAGCAAACCGAACTTTTCTTTACGGGGAATATTCTTTGATCTATTCCTTGAGGTTGTCAGGACCAATGACATCTTTAGTACAATGTTCATACAACTTTTACACTAGGTGCTTATCAAAAGTTTCAAATCATGATTGTCATCTACTCATCAGCGCCACTATCATAGTTATCAGATAAATGACTAAACAGCTGAAGGATGGAGAATAGCTTTAACTAATCATTGATTACAATAACCAATGATTACAAGTTGTAGTTCAGATGAATTAATAGCTTTTCAACTCTTGTACCATCCAAGACGAAAAGGTTATACTCTCTTAGATAGAGCAAACGAATTGCAGCGCTGAGCTACTAGCTATTCTATGATGAGACATCATTTTTACATGGCTAATAATCTTTGAGCCTATAACACCACAATATCTTACGGGCTATAGTAAATGAGTACATGGATTGAATTTCGAGGGAAACTCAGCCAAATTTATTTTTCATGTTACCAGGGGGAGGATAGCTCATACAATTGAGGCTTCAAGTTTCTAATGAACTAGTTTATATTGAAAACACACGATGCAAAGCAAAACAGGGGGCACTTCTCATGAATTTGAATTTCAGAGGCGTTTCTCCTTAACGCTCATACCAAGTTTCTCTCTTCTTTTGAGCTTTTAATCGCAAAGAAAAAAAATTCAACAGTTTTAGTCTGCAAATTCTGGTCTCAAATCTGAGCGACGAGGGACTACCAATGGATGTAGTTGAGCTAACAGGATTAGATGAATAGAAGTTAGATGGACAGACGTTAAAAACTTACCTAGATATGTGATGGCCCACATTAGGTACATCATAGCCAAAGTCAATATAACAGTACTTCTCCAGACCCTGATTCAATGTCATTAATCGTAGCTCTAGACTGAAGCAATAAAGATACTCACGTTTGGTTTTCTTTAGGGGCAAATACCCAAAACACAGCAGATGCAGCAGCGACAACTAGGAATGTAATGATAACGGCCCAGCTGAATCAGTTAGTTGGAACTTCAGATATACTCTATTCAGATATGAAGCAGTAGCACGAAAAGCGGGGAAAACCACGCCCACGTAAAATTTAGACAACTCCAATAAATCTATGATACTCACCCACTCATCTTCGAATCTAGTTCTTAACGTTTATACTCTAATCTAATCCTTAATTTCCAAGTACTAGGTTCGAGTTTTGAATTCTGAATTTAACTTAGTATAATCGGAGCTCCAAACCGCTAGATAAACTCAACATCAAAATCAGTGTGATTTGCAATCAGAAAAGAGAAGGGAAACGAAGAACACGGCCAGCCTGAGATGAGTCAGCAGAGACTGGCACCAGAATTGTTACAATGGCTGTTTAGAGTGATTCAACCCGTGAGTTCTTGTGTTCCTTGATTACTTTTCTACTAGCTAGACCTAACATAACACTAAGGAATACGTAGAGCCCAGAATAACTTACCAAGATGTTGCTATAACTATTCAAAGATTCCCGTCTTTGAAGCCAAGAACAAAGGTTTTTACATATGAATCTGGGGATTCTCAGCTATTACTTTCCTTGTATGGATCAATTCCCTGCGCCATTGGTGGGGTCACATACAAGATCCCAGTTGAGTTATGGGTCCCGCATGAATATCCCTTTACACCCCCGTTTGTGTATGTTGTCCCCACTGAGAAGATGAGTTTACAGCCAGGAAATCATGTTGATAGCAGTGGGAAGTGTTATCTACCGTATCTTTCCAATTGGAGTCAGGATTCAGATGGGAACTCAAATCATTCAACAATTGTAAAACTATGTGAGAGTTTATGCCAAATATTCAGCTTAGAGCCTCCAGTTTTTGCAAAACCAGCGAACGTAACACTTCCATCAAACTCTGGACTGAGGAGTTCAGACAGTTCTACAAGAAATTCCTCACCAGCTCCTATGCTACCACCTAAACAGAAAGAGTTTGACCATTCAGAGACTACAAGTCCACCACCTCTACCTCCATTACCAGAAGAACTGAGAACTCGGACCATAATGTCACCAACTTTTGCAGAGATGAATAATGACTCCCAGAGAACGACAAACATGGTTTATAGGCAGTCTTTTGAGCAACCTAATATTATGGATGATGAAGCTCAAGTGATTGTTCAAGATGACTCTGGTCGTCTTAAGCTGTTATCAGAAATTGAAAACCTCTTAGCACTGATTTACACAAACGAAGTTGGCGTCGAAATATCAAGCTATAGCTCCGATATCAACAAGATCAAATATTCAATATCCAAATTTGATAAAATCTTTGAGTATGAATTCAATAGGCTCAACAATATTAATCATCAAGCGGAAGAAAACACAAAGATCCTTGAACATGCCATAAAGCAAGCACATGATGTAATCTCAAAAGCCAAAAGTTACAAACAATTCAACATCGACGAGCTTATATGCGCCGAAACAGTGGTTTATAACCAGTAAGTACTCCTTCCCGTATTTCTCAACTTTTTTTATTTTTACCTTTGGTTGGCTAACGATATAGGCTATATAATCTCGTGGCAGAGGACTTAGCAATTTCAGATACAGTGTATGCCCTGAACAAAGCTCATGATCATGGAAACATTCCACTTGATATTTTCACGAAAGTAAGTGTGTCTACACTACCAAACCTGTCTAAGAGATACATTAACTAACTTTGAAATCTTAGCATATAAGAAGCCTTGCTAGAGAACAGTTTCTAAAGAGGGCTCTGATCCTCAAGATCTCACAATTAACAAATCTGAATACTTTTAATGAATAATACTAGTGTACTCTCCATAATATGTGTCCACAAATGTAGAATTTCTCCATTTGTATGTTTTATTATTAATATATTATTAATATTAGAATTAAGAAATTTGCGGGTAATTTCCAGTTTAAAAAAAATTTCACTAAAAAAATTTTATATAGTTAAGGAAGAAGAGAAGTGAAAGCATATAGAGTATTTCCATTAAACTTGAAGGTAAAGATGTCTGAAGAACAGTTCATCAAGCCAGAAAATATTTCGCCTTCTAAAGATGCGTCCGAGTGGCCCTTACTTTTAAAGAACTTCGACAAATTGTTGGTCAGAAGTGGTCATTATACACCTATACCTACTGGGTCATCACCGCTCAAGAGAGACTTGAAATCATACATAAGCTCTGGTGTTATCAATCTTGATAAACCATCGAACCCATCATCCCATGAAGTTGTTGCCTGGGTTAAGCGTATCCTTCGTGCCGAGAAAACTGGTCATTCAGGAACACTGGATCCAAAAGTTACTGGATGCTTAATCGTTTGTATCGATAGAGCTACAAGACTGGTCAAATCTCAACAAGGTGCAGGTAAAGAATATGTGTGCATAGTCAGATTACACGATGCATTGAAGGATGAAAAGGAGCTGGGAAGAGGATTGGAAAATCTAACTGGTGCATTGTTCCAAAGACCCCCATTAATTTCAGCTGTTAAACGTCAATTAAGAGTCCGTACCATCTATGATTCTAACTTGATTGAATTCGATAATAAAAGAGGGTTAGGTGTATTTTGGGCATCTTGTGAAGCTGGTACCTATATGCGTACTTTATGTGTTCATTTGGGTATGTTGTTAGGAGTCGGAGGACATATGCAAGAATTGCGTCGTGTTAGATCTGGTGCGTTATCTGAGAATGATAACCTCGTTACATTACATGATGTTTTGGATGCTCAATGGGTTTATGACAATACCAGAGATGAAAGTTACTTGAGAAGAATTATCCAACCGTTAGAAACTCTATTGCTTGGTTACAAAAGAATTGTTGTTAAAGATTCTGCTGTTAATGCTGTTTGTTATGGAGCCAAGTTGATGATTCCAGGACTGCTACGTTATGAAGAAGGAATTGAGCTTTATGATGAGGTTGTTTTGATCACAACTAAAGGTGAAGGTATAGCAATCGGTATTGCTCAAATGTCCACTGTCGACTTAGCTTCGTGTGATCATGGTGTTGTTGCTAAAGTTAAAAGATGCATTATGGAGAGAGATC
The DNA here is from genome assembly GCA_030579675.1 of Liangdongia quercuum. Taxonomy (NCBI): domain Eukaryota; kingdom Fungi; phylum Ascomycota; class Saccharomycetes; order Phaffomycetales; family Wickerhamomycetaceae; genus Liangdongia; species Liangdongia quercuum. The sequence goes on along the minus strand of JAKTRK010000073.1, from coordinate 11,902 downwards.
TTTACCCAAGAAGATGGGGACTAGGACCAGTTGCCCAGAAGAAGAAACAGCTGAAATCAGAAGGCAAGTTGGATAAGTTTGGACGTGTTAACGAGAACACACCAAGCGATTGGAAACAGAATTACCAAAGTCACGAGAATGCTGAGGTTCAGCCAACTCCAGATACTGAATCTAAGCCAATGATTACAGAAGTAGGTGTGGAAACAACAGAAATTGTTGTTGAAACACCATCAAAGAAGGACAAGAAAGAAAAGAAGGACAAGAAAGAAAAGAAAGATAAGAAAGAAAAGAAAGAAAAGAAGGAGAAGAAGAGAAAAGCTGATGATGATGACGATGAGGAGGAAAGCGGAGAGAAGAAGAAGAAGTCGAAGAAATAATAGAACTATACCTGAAAAACAAAGATTTCTGCATATATTATCACCATTCTTATAGTCTCCCTGTGTTAGTTGATATATATTTTTTTAATGTAAATTTAGTAAAGCAACCATTTTTACGAATAGCGAAGTATCATTATTAAAAAAAATATAATGCATTATATATAAAAGTGTATATATTCCAGAATCCTATCTATCAAACAAAACAAAACGAAACAAGTGGGAAAACAGCGACACATGAGAAGAAATAGTGAGTCATTTAATCATTATACGACGGTTATCTTAGACTGATTAAAACCAAAAAAGAGATACAAACAGAACAAATTCATCACTATCTACCTCTTCTTTCTTGATTTTTTTTTTATCGAGTCCTTTCCAATTTTTTTTCCTTTTCATAAATATACTTTCCATGATATTATCATTTTTTTTTTCAGAAATTGTTTGCGATTGCTTCTCTCTGTTGTGGAGTCAGTGACAATGGATAGTCAATTTTATATTTGATTATGAGGTCTCCTCTTTTACCAGGAGATTTTGAAAGTGGCATACCTAAACCTGGGTATGTGCTTTCCGAGCTTGGCTGAATTGGTTGTGATTTTGAGAGTGGTATTTTTCTGCCATCTACCGACTCTATGACTTTGCTGAAGCCTAGTAGGGATTCTTTGAAAGACAATGGCAACGTATATATTAAATCGTTGTCGACTCTTTTGAACGATGGATGTGGTTTTTCTTGCACAACGAATTGAACAGTTTGACGACCGTTTGGCGTCCAATCACCTTGATTTTTGAATGTTATCTTTGTTCCAGTTTTCCAGCCTGGCTTTACGCTGATTTCTATGATTTTTTGCTCTTTATCCCCATTAGGTCCCTTACGACTCAGCTTCATCTTTTTAGTCGTACCTTTTGTTAGATCTTCTAAGGATACTGGCAAGTTCAATTGAACAGTCTCTGGTTCTGGAGCAGCCCTGGAAGCACCTGCACCTCCAAATCCACCAGGCATACCGCCCATGCCGCCCATACCGCCAGGCATTCCACCAAACGAACTGGATCCAAAAGAGCCAAATGGATGCGAGCTGCCCCCGCCAAAATGAAAGCTACCTGCGTCTTCACCTAAACCACCACCTCTAACGAACTGTTCGAAAATATTGGAAGCATCGCCACTTGAGAAGCTGAAGCCTCCATTGGAGAAAGGATGACCTCCTGCACCACCAGGACCTGCACCTGCACCAGGGCCTGCACCAGGGTCGAATTGAGGGCCTCCACGTCTAGCAGCATCAAGTCCAAATTGGTCATATATCTGACGTTTCTGTTCGTCACTAAGAATATCGAATGCCTCAGAGATCTCTTTGAACTTTTCAGTGTCCCCAGTTGGCTTGTCTGGATGGTACTTTAGGGCCATCTTTCTGTAACCCTTCTTGATCTCCGCATCTGAAGCATCTGGGGAAATTCCTAGCAGAGTATATAGCTTTGTGTCTTTCACCATGATTAATTGTGTTGTTATTAACCTTTATCGAGTCCTATTCCTAACGGGTTTCTCGTCTCTTTATAAGGATGTACAGTTGTTCTTGTCGTATGAGAAATCTGCTTATGACGAATTGCTACTATTTAAAAGGATCACCGGGGCTTCGAACCCACGACTTTTTTTTTTGGTCGAGAAATTTCTAGAAGGTTCCAACTTCATAAAGAGACCATTCTGATAGAGGATATGGAGCATTACAGAGTGAACTCCTAGAAGAAGAAGAACTAATAACTACGTCTACAGGGAAGTCAACACGGACTGCGCGCACAAAGATACATACATACATACAACACAATTCATACACATAAGCAGCAACTAGGATGTCTGTCATCCTAGCCTCTGCGGGCTACGACCATACGATCCGGTTCTGGGAGGCACTGACAGGGGTGTGCTCCCGGACGATTCAGCATGCGGACTCGCAGGTCAACCGGCTCGAGATCACCGCGGACAAGCGATTCCTTGCGGCGGCGGGGCACCTGCACGTGCGGCTCTACGACATTCGCACAACGAATCCAAACCCGGTGACCTCTTTCGAAGGCCACTCCGGGAACGTCACGAGCGTCGCTTTCCAGGCAGATGGGAAGTGGATGGTGTCGTCCTCGGAGGATGGCACTGTGAAGGTATGGGACGTGCGTGCACCTTCTGTTCAGAGGTCATACGCGCATGGAGCTCCAGTCAGCGAAGTTGTTATCCACCCGAATCAGGGAGAGCTCGTCTCTTGCGACCAAGATGGCTCGGTGCGTATCTGGGACCTTGGCGAGAGCCGCTGTACACACCAGTTGATCCCGGAGGAGGACGTGCCCGTGCACTCCGTCTCCGTAGCGGCTGATGGGTCGATGCTCGTAGCTGGGAATAACAAGGGAAACTGCTACGTCTGGAGGATGGCAGCACAGAAGGAGGCCTCCGCGCTCCAGCCAGTTGCCAAGTTTCGTGCACACGCTAAGTACATCACGCGAGCGTTGCTCAGCTCTGATGTCAAGCACCTTGCAACTTGCTCGGCGGACCACACCGCTAGAATTTGGAGTGTCGACTCGCAGTTCAGCCTAGAAACGACTCTCCATGGCCACCAGCGCTGGGTCTGGGACTGCGCCTTCAGCGCAGACTCGGCGTACCTTGTCACCGCATGCTCCGACCACTACGTCCGTCTCTGGGATCTCGCTACAAGCGAAACTGTCCGCCAGTATAACGGCCATCACAAGGGAGCTGTATGTGTAGCACTCAACGATATATGATCCACTGATCCAATGATCCACTGACCCACTGCACTGCCCGCCGTCTTCACCACCGTAGTTCTCTCTGCTATATGTCCCACCTGGTGTGAATAGGCCCTCCGCTGGTCTACCGCACAATATCACTTACATAATCATACCTTCTTATAATGTAATAGTGGTTCGTACACTCCTCTTTCTTCGCTTCCAACAACATCTTGAACACTACCATCTCTCGAAGGAACAAGACTCCTCGTGAAACAGCCACTCCCAACTGTACCATTGGCCTCATCGTCCACGTCGCCTCAAAAGATGACACTAGCATCTGCAGATAAAGAGAAAATCAAACGAGTGATTCCCAAAGGCTCTAACAAGGTCATTGCCGCTGCTGTCTGCCGTCTGTACATCGCATACCCAGACCCAAACTCTTGGACGTACACCGGTCTATCAGGTGCTATTGTGCTCTGTGATGACCTCGTGGGTCATACATTCTTTTTGAAACTCGTTGACATCACCGGCGCAAGAGGAGTGCTTTGGGATCAAGAGTTATGGGTGGGATTTGAGTATAACCAAGATCGCTCCTTCTTCCATAGTTTTGAACTCAAAGACTGCTTAGCCGGGTTTCTATTCGATGACACTAGCGATGCTGCGCAGTTTTTCAAGAAATTGACCGCAAGAGATAAGCATGGGTCCAAAAAAACTGTCCAGAATAGAAACGCAATAGCTCTAAAACCTGCTTCTGGTCCAACAGCTCCTGGCCATAGAGGAGAGTTCCAAAATTCAACTTCTGCTTCAAACTCTCAAAGGTTTAGGCAAACAACTAATGTACTATACTATGACGACCTTCCTCCCCCTGAATGGAGGTCTTTATACTCAGAGCTTGAGCAAGCTGGAATCACTGAGGATATGATTGCTGATAATAAAGAGTTTATCAAGGACTATATCAATAAGCAAGGTGGCCCATTGGTCGGCTTAGAACCACCAGTACCAAGAAAATACACTCAGAACTCTACACAAGACGCTACACCATCTTTAACACCATCTTCATCGTTCAGGAAAAAGGCACCACCTCCTCCTCCTCCGGGCGTAACTGAAAACCAAGAGTACAATAATTATAACAACGGATCAAGTGGCTCTTCTTCTTCCCAATCCACTTCTCAACCTCTCGAAAATCATGTTGTTCATCACGTTCCTCCTCCACTAGCACAGCTCAATACAGGTATATACGCTCCTCAAGCCCACCCGGGCCCTCCACTACCTCCTTCATCAGCAAGGCCACAACCGCCATCTCTTCCAAATCAGCCTAGACCACAGGCTTTCCAAAATCCTCTTATCAACCAAAATAGACCAACCCCACCGACCCCTCCTCAGAGGGTAAACGGCCAGCAACAGACACAAGCAAGACCAGCACCACCAGCACCACCTCCAAGAAGAGGCGCTGCTCCTGCACCTCCTCCTCCTAGAGGTTCTGGGAGACAAGGCCCTCCACCTCCTCCAAGAAGACAGGCCTTACCCATGCAACAGACACCACAGCAAGTACCACAGCAAGTACCACAGCAAGTACCACAGGTCCAGCAATTCCAACAACCAGCAGTCCAGCAATTCCAGCAACAGAATACCACTCCAGTACCACCACCGTTACCTCAAGCGGCTTCTGCACCGCCTCCAGCACCACCTCTGCCAACCACAAGCTCTGTACCACCTCCAGCACCGGCGTTACCATCAGTATTGTCGTCGCCATCAGCACCTCCAGCACCCCCACCTCCTCCAGACCTTGGGTCAGGACCAACACCAGCTCTGCCAGTTGTGGATGGGGGCCGTGACGCATTGCTAAGTTCGATTAGAGGTGCAGGATTACATACTTTGAAAAAAACCGATAAATCACAATTAGAAAGACCATCAGTATTGTTACAAGAGCAAGGAGGTGCTGCATCAGGGAACAGCGCTGGTCCAGTACCTGCAGGCGGCGGCGGGTCTTTAGCTGATGCATTGGCCGCTGCACTGAGCAATAGAAAAAACAAAGTCAGCAGAAGCGATGATGAAAGCGATGGAGATTGGTAGAAATACAATGTAATTGACAATTATCTTTGTTTTTTTGTTCTAATATATATATATGCATACATATTATTTCAAGCTTTTTTTATATTTATCCTGCCATGCTTTTAGCCATTTCAGCTTTTCACTTTCTTTATCAACCTTTAATTTGTTCATATACTCAACCAAATTATCGACCCTCGATGTAATATCCTCTCCGACCCGCGTAATATCCTCAAGATCAGGCTGCACAAAGACAGAGCATCCCAAATCATCCGTGAGCTCCACAATCTTGTATTGCACGGAATATAAATCATCAACGTTTTTCCCACCGAGTTTAGCATTATTTCGAAGTATCGATTTATTCAAAAACTGAAGTAGCTCCTTAATGAGCTCAATCCTTAAAACCCATTTTACTATAAGTTGGATCAATTCTGGATCTATTTCCGGAGCTTCATCTTCATTTTTCTCGTTCACTTGTTCATCATCGCTGAAATCGTTTACTCCAAAAGGGTCATCTTCATCAACATTTTGAGGGTCTTCTAACCAGCTGTTCAGCTCTGCAGCAGAATCACTGATCATTTCAATTGAATTCTTCACTTTTGTCATTAAATATTCGGTTTTACCCGCTTCAAATAGCTCTTCTAGCTTCTTGCAATGATCCCAAGTCATTCCAACATATTTTAGACGCTCGTCAGTATCATCACCTAGGTCGGTTTTTTCCAATTTGAGATCCAGTTTCTCAATTTCACTAACAAACTCAATGAAGATCGAAAACATATCAGTCAGTTTAGATAAAATACCATCTACAAATGTTTCACTCAATTCAGTAGGATCTAGCTGCCCAATTAACGAAAACAGTAGCAAAAAAACTTCAGAGGTTTCCTTAACTTGTTTATAAGCAGCAGATAATGGAACCGGTGCTTTGAAAACAATCCCAATCTTGGTAGTATGCGCACTGACCAACCTTGTTAGCTTCAGAAATTCGTCATTTGGGTTATCAACTTTGGCTGCTTTGATTTTAGATATTTCTTTCTTTGAGACGGTATAGTGGTATATGCTTAAACATTTTTTGAAAGACGCAAGTAGATCCCGAAGATCCTTTTCCGTGTAGGTGACCTCTGAAGACATCCTAAACACGCAGCTGTTGGGTTCAAAATAACGTTGTTAAATAGCTATACACTTCTAATTTTTTTTTTCTTCGAGATGGACTTTACACATGAGGCCCCAGGCCAAAGAGACTCATTGGGCGCAGGTTCGATTCACAAGATTGTCATTCCTATACGATAAAAAAAGAGACCATAATCCAACAACTTTAGAGATACAGAGTATATACTGATAAATAAGTAGTAGAACTTTTGTGCTATATAAACATTCAATTGGAGAAAACAGAAACACACGCATAAACGCATTCACGCACATACACAAAAGTATATAAATAAAAAATCATAAAGAAAAGCGTTGGGTATTCAGATGCTTCCTTCTGTCATATCTTCTGATCCTCTGACAAATGATGTTTGGTCATGCTTTCTCGCTATGGCAGATAGTTTCTAGCTTAGTCTAAAACCTCCTTTTTTCGGTACTTTTATTTTTATGGCTTTAATATCAAAAATCAAATGTATGAGTTTAGGCTTTCAGGACTTTTGGGTTTATGATAATGATAACAATTAAAGTTAATAGAACATCAATGGAAACAACAGTTTCGCTCGTTATGACTGCATCAGTTTTTATATTACAGCAGGAAGATAAAGGTAAGGAGAATAAAAGCAGACTTTCTTCACTAAAGTCACTAAAGTCACTAATGGGTTGTGGATTTTTGTGCAGTTAATTCCCCACCAAACTGACCATCCAGAAGATCGACATCTGCCTTACCCTTTTGAGTAGAATCATTGAGGGTAGTCACTTCACTGGATTTTCCTTTTGAATAGTTGCTGGTTTCGTTTCCATTGATTGACCGGGACCCATTCGATTCGTTACTACTATCAACTGTAGTGGAGATGAACCCTCCCAATTCAGCACACCAGCTTACCCATTCGTCAATCCAACATCTAACAACCCACCAAGCACCAAATCCTTCTCCGCCCCCTAATGAAATTTCACGGAGTGCACTTGTTAACAATGCAGACGTACATAGTATAAATAAGCGAGGAGGAACATCTTTGAACTGATCAGGTACTTTGGAAATACAAGTTCCCCAAATCGATATTATGGATTCGTTTTTGGACTCGTTTCTCTGCAACAAATCAGGTATTTTCGTCTGTAGGATTTCAATGGCCTTCTTAACATTCTCACCATCACAAGGTAGCTCATTTGTAACAATCTGTTCCACATTTACGTGTTTGACCCAGTCTGTATACATTAGTTCCCTGTCAGCTCTGTAAGAGAGTACTTTATTTGCCGATTGCGCAGTTTCAGCAATTCTTACTAATCTCGACACTAGATGAGAAAACTCTTTTGAAATCTTCAATTTGGCTAGCACTAGTTTTTGGGGCAAATTGCTTATTGAGTTTGACAATTTTTCATTGTACGATTGAGAGACCTGATTCAATTGTTCAAGCACATGTTTAGGAATATCTTGTAGAGCTAGATTTGCCAGCATTTTTATGATTGCTCTGTACATCAACGAATCACATGCCAATATCCAAGGCATTACTGAAGGCGACGTGTATAATTTTGTGACCGGTGTTGTCAATGAGCCATGAAATGAAGATAAAACTTCTGATAATTTTTTCAATTGCATATATCTTAAAGATTCAAAAATAGAAGTACAGTGAGCTTTATAAAGCCCATAGAGGGTATCTGCAATGTCAAAATCAGTGTTTGCAGGGAGATATGGCTTGATTGAAGGTAGGAATAGAGGAGAGTCCAAGTCAGTGGATTGTTCACTGATAACTTGCATGAGATTAGGAACGAATTTGATTGTTGGTGAAACAAAATCGCCTAGATAATTGGTTATGGTAGAAATGTTTGCAGAGCTTGCGGCAGTGTTTGTTAACAGTGGTGTTGATGCCTGAGATTGGAATGAATTAGGGCTATTTGAACCGTATGGAGTTCCAGGTAAAAAAGAAGAATCAAAGTTGGAAGTATGTAGAGGCGTGTTTGAACTTGAATCTACAGGAGATTGAGCTCCTGGATCATTGATTAAACGAACACCACAATAATGATATTTTGATTGGCCTCTCATACCCAAACGACGAGTGGTTAAATTTGGAAATATGATACGAACCAACTTACCAAATGAAGCAGGTGATAGAGGCTTCAATCCATGATCTGCACAAACACCAACGTAGCGCGCATAAATTCGGTTTCTTGGAACGACAGAAGAACTTGAAATCTCGCAAGCTCTCAGCAGCCAAGTCATTCCGAAAACTTGACGTTGTCTTTCTTTTGTATTGTCTGGCCTGAAAGATTTACTTGTACTTGGAACAGGAGTAACATTAGCGGTAGGCGTAGATACAGTAGAACTGTTAATTTCAACTGCTCTTACTTGCGAAGCGAATTCTTCTAGGGGTACCTCTAAAGCTTTATAGGCCAAAGTTTTGAGCTCTAAATCACCATCATCACCAGGAAGGGAGTGATCAGATCTTCTTGAGCGCTTTCTCTGAGAATCTGGAGTTCCAACAGGGCTGTTTATAGTTTTGTTATATAAGAATTGGTTTGAGGTTGGTATAGGAGGAGCAGCCATTGGCCTCTGAGGTGTTTGAAATTGACGAGGCGATTGGCTGAACTCCTGCTCCTGGGGCGATTGCTGATGTTGATGAAGCTGTTGCTGATGTTGATGGGATTGAATTTCCTGTGGTTGCTGTTGATGTTGCTGAACCTGTTGGTGTTGTTGGTGTTGTTGGTGTTGGTGTTGCTGCTGCTGCTGCTGCTGCTGAACTTGTTGTTGGACTTGTTGTTGGACTTGTTGTTGGACTTGTTGCTGAACCTGATGCTGGACTTGTTGCTGGACTTGATGCTGAACCTGCTGCTGTTGTTGTTGTTGGGCCTGTTGCAAATGTGGTATCTGCGAAGGTATGTGAGGCACTGGCTGTAGTGAGTTTGTTTGGTGCTGGTAGTATTGATTCTGGACAGCTTGGGCATAGGCCACCTGTTGCATTTGATAAGCTGGGAGTGAATTTGTAGGGTATGATTGCATAACGAGCGGGATCTGTGAATATTGCTGGCTCATGGGGTTTTGCAAGGCTTGGGATTCGTTCTTGACGTACAGCTGTTGCTGATTATGTTTCTGTGGTTGCTGTTTAGGGTGGATAGCAACAACGTCATTGACATTGCGAGCGGTCTGCCTCGTTACAGGCTCGAGGTTGCCCTGGCCTTCTTGCATTGGACGGCGGGCGGTGGACGACAGCAGATCTGTTTGGCTTATGACCTTGACCTTGACCTTTTTAGCTCTTTCTCTACTGTTTCTCTTTATCTGTGCGTGTCTGTTTGCGTCACAGAACTCTCGAGGGAGGACACTTCAACAAGTAGTTGAAGCCCAAACAAATTTTTCTTGGTGGCTATTACTAGCAAAGGCGGTACGCGGCAAAGGCAAGGGCCTGCTGGAAGACGATCAAGAATTGAGGAGCGCTAGAAATTCGGCCGGCGGCGACACTTCCAATATAGAGGAGCTGAGGAGCTGCAACAACAATAGAGGCCTTCTTCTAGCAGGATTTTTGCCAACAAGCTGTGCGTTTTGTTGATTTTGAGTTTTCAAGTGCTGAGATTTTTTTTGGCCCTGTTTCAAAATCAAAATCTTTAGAAAAACGTTATATAAAAAGCTGAAGTAAATCAAAGGGAAAAAGAATAACGGAACAACAGAACTACAATAAACACGGAGATATATGTAGAGTGACACGAACACACACACACACAAACTGGAATGTTTACAAGCTACAGTAGCTTCGAGTAGTCCTTAGTATAAGTGTAGTAGACCTTTTATAGACCTTTTATTTATTGCTTGTTGGTAGTAAGGGGGAGGGAGAGTGTGTGAGGTATGCGGTGTCCAATGTGTGTTCATATTGTGTCTTACTTGATTCCTCAGTGGAGCGTTGTTGGTGCATACTGAGCGGCTAAGATACTCGTAGAGTCAAGACCACCAATCCCAGCTGAGATCTGATCTGGCGTTTGTGATGTAGCGTTCTGATAGGGTACATGATCAGCGCGCGATTCTCTAAAACGATTAGGAAAGGGGAAAAAGAGCGCTCTACATTAGCCAAAGGAAGCAGCCAGAGGCGATGATTCCTGGATCGTAGGCCGATCAAGGTGTATGAATAAAACGATGATGCATACGCTGCTCTCTCCAGCTCTAAGATGAGCTCGTAAGCTAGGTTGCATCGTCAGAGAGTCATCAACTGCTTCTTTCCTGCAGAGTAAAGAAGAATACGTAAAAAAGAAAAAAAAAAAAAAAAAAAACAGCCGAGACTTTAGATCCTCTACACTACAACTTATCCATTCCCTGTGCGGCCTATTGGTTATCTAAAAAGTGATCCAGCGCAGAATGGACTTCAGCATCAAGACTTTTTTTTTTTTTTTTTCACACTGATGATGATTGTTATGGCACATATACATATACATACTATACATAAACTTATGTACATAACTTGTTTTACACACTATACGAAAATAGATTTCAAGCAGTCAATTGAAAAACTCTAGAGAATCTTTTTATTTTTTTTTTTTTTACCCCAGGAATTCTTTACTCTGCCTCGTACTTAAAATTGGCGGAGAATCGACGATCGTCTATCTACACTCTGTATGAACATCTCTTGTTGTTATTTGTTAATCTTCTAGCATTTTTCTTTGTATTTTACCGGAGCATTAGTATAGAACAAGCCAAAAAAAAAAAAAAAAAAAAAAAAAAAAAAAAAAAAAAAAAAAAAAAAAAAAAAAGCCCTAGGCCAGTTGATGATCGAATGCGTCAACCGGCTTCAAGAACCAAACAAAACTCAATGTGAACCCGACACCAGTCGCAAAGGGGGGTTTTTTTTCCCCCTTCAAATCAACCACCCCCGTCCATATACATAGAGCAAAAATGCACGACTGCTATACTGAGACAGGAGACAGCGCCCAATTCCGCTGGTTCGGCGACCTACATTGACCCTTCTGAAGTGCTTAAAAGACCTATCCCTTCAAAAATTGTTGCCTAGGAGATAATCGTATCCTAATTTGAATCGATCTGATTAGTGGAACGGAAGTTCGAGACTGAGGGATCTTATTAGTTTGAAAACCAGAACAACACCGAGACAGGTGATCATGTACAGCGTTTCTATAGAATCTGTCCGAGGGAGGGTAAAAACAAAATAAGTGGACTAGCAGTAGGATACTTTTAAAAACTAGCTCATGGAGCTATGTTCGGCGCTGGCTCTCGGAATCTCGAATCTGATCTTCTTTGCACGTATAAGGACCGAACCCAGGTGTAAGCTGGGACACATACACCCGCACACACCCGCACACACCCGCACACACGACCTGCCCGTAGTAGCATGCGAGTGTGCGAAGGCCAATAATTAGATTACATAATATATATATATAAATAATACGCAGGGGACGCATTGTGATATTATTACATAATCACATAAAGACAAAAACAGATATGTATTTATTTACCCGGACAATAAAGACAGGTGGCTTTACCAATTCATATTTATACTTATTTATATATAAATATACATATATATATATATATATATTTTTTTTTTTTTTTTTTTTTTAAATTTTTTTTTTTTTTTTTTTTTTTTTTTTTTTTTTTTTTTTTTTTCCCGCAAATGGCCCTTTCTTCTCGACCCGCT
>JAKTRK010000072.1:0-51861 GCA_030579675.1 Liangdongia quercuum | reverse complement strand
CTGTTCAAGTTCATCCGGTACCCGTTCAGCCCCAGCATTTGGTAATAGCTCGTGATTCGGATTGACACCAGCTATATCATCTTCAGCCTGCTGACCACCCTCTTCCACCCCGAGATCATCCACCTCGAGAACATCATCTTCTTGTTCATTTCCAGTGATCTCTTCGATCCTTTTCCTCTCTACAAAACTATGAAATCTGGTATCCAGTACCGGAAACATTGATGTGAAAAACAGCACTATGTCAAGCACTATCCGCTTCAGAATCGTAACTGCTTGTTCAGTCGCTGTGGTTGGACGGCGTTGGAATGCAAAATCATTGAGGAAACGGTCAAACAAAGAATCAAAAAAGGACACTGGAGAAACGTCAAGAAGCTGTCGAAGCCTCAAGGGCAGAATGAATCGAACAAAACGTCTCACCAGACCAATGAAAACTGGTGTTTGCGCTAGATAAATGAAAAAGACGACACTCACTAAGATTCTTAAGAATTTGTCTGCTATTTCTGCAATGACTAAATCATAAAAGATCAGAATCTTGAAAACTTCATACAAGACTCTTGTGCTTGAGCCAAAAAATCTACCCAAAGTGTCTCTATTGAACCATCTCAAGAAATCGCCACCGCGGAAAACCAGAACATGGTTTATCTCAACGTTGAATCTAAGGCCACCGTCAGCACGTTCGTTCTCTGCTTGATGCGGCAAATCCTGTGGATTATCCTGAAATCCCTGATTTTGTTGACGACCGCCACGATCAAGTGGCCTCTGTGAATTGAGGCCACCAGGCTGCAAATCTGGACTATCTGGTGTCTCAGTAATGACGACATCTGAGGGATCTATTTCTACGCCTAGCGTTTTCAGTTTCGCAAGACCAACGGGTGACAGCATGAGATAAGGGTTATTTGGGTCACTGTCGTTGATTATCGCCTGTGAGCTGGAAAGTACAACTTCCTTGTAGCCATCAGCCATATCTAATGTAATTTTGACTGTTGATGATGAAGAGTCCTGCTGATTCACATATTTCTTCTCACCGTTAACTAAAACTGAATCATACGATTCGCCGTCAAATTTGAATTTTTGTTCCAGTTGCATGGATTGATTGGGCGTTTGAAAAGGTGTTGGAATGGGCACTGAGTGAAGCTCCTCACGCTCTGGAGCCAAAGACTGCACAGACGACAGAGACGCTGGCCGCACATTTTCAGAATCAGTTCCACTCAATCTTTCTTTCAATCTGCGATCTCTTTCTAAATCCGCTTCGAAGTTTGGATTTGGCTCTTTAGGTAAAAATTCGAATAGTTTACCTCTGGTTAGATCGCTCCAAAATCCTCCTGAAACTTGACCATTTTCATGTTCTGAAATAACGTAGTGCAAGGTGCAGTTTTCCCGGTTCGTTATCAGGCTGCTCATAGTTTCATCATCGCTCGCAACTTTACCAAAGTAGATTATCTTGATATCCTCGATAGACAAATACTCTGCAGGACCACAATATTGGTCAAGAATGTAATTCTTGACAACAGCAATAGAGGTGAAATCATTAACAATCATTTTGTCCCATCTTATTAAATGCTCTAAAGGAGAAGATAATTTGATTTCATAATCTGTATCGTCGTATTCAACATAAAGGATCATTGGATCAATAGGTGCAGTGTCTAGGTGCAGAAGCTCCTCAAATGGGATGCTATCGCTACGGTCTAGTAAATCGCCGCTGATTGTGTAGAACTTATGAGCACCATCTCTCGGAGGAAACACATTCGCTAAGGTCGAGTCCAGCGGGTGTCTCACTGTATGCGACTTCCCATCTGAGGTCTTCAAAATGATATCAAATAGCGAATTGCGAATGTTCTTGTAGCCCAACATTTCCCTATCAATCTCCACCTGCACGTCGATATGATTATATCTCTGCTTCATCATTGAAGCAATGGTTTGGTGGTCCAGCAGCTGAAACGTACTCTGGGCATAGATCTTGAGAGCTCTGGGGTTTAAGTTTCCATTCACAGCGCTTGATCTCTTACTTATGACTTCCTTGATATCGAACACAGTGTTATTTAGTGTTGTCCTCACAAACTTGTTTTCGATGGTAAAGTTGACTTCGTCATTACTCCACAGCACCAGCAGTACATTTATATGTTCACCATTGGAATATACGTCAGCAGAATTGGCCTTAAAACTCATTTTCCCCCTCTATCTCCTACTTGATTCCAGTCCAAGCAGCCAATGTGGTGCATCCTCTCTACAATTTGGAATTACGCACCTTTTAGAAAGTATCCAAGAGAGAAAATATTATCTAATCATTATATAATCAAAAGAGCAATATACCTAGACCCCCAAATGAGACTATTGTAGAGCCTAGGCCTTTGTTTCTTGAGTCCCTTCTAGGGGCTTTTCATATAGCAGCTCTTAGAAATCTAAATAGGGAATTGAACAAATAATAACAAAATAAACGTATCGAAACCTTTCAACTTTGAATAGAGTAAAGAAGCAACAAGATGGCAGATTTGTCTGGAGTTTTCAAGATAGTCAATCTTGTGGTTGGATTGTTTGCTGTACTAGGTGGTATAACGCAGTTAGTTTCTGGAATACAGCAGTTTTTCCTAGGAATATATTTGGTGCTTTTCGGTGCAGCCATTCTTCTACTAGAGTTCAGAATTCCTCCATTGGCCTACCAATACGCCTCGTTTCTGTTCTCTTTTGCAGGCCGGGGACTTTTCTATCTACTCATCGGGATCCTCATAGCTCATGGTGGCGTGCTAAGAGGTCTTATTGGTGTGATTGTTGGCTTAACAGGCGTGGGCTTCACTGTGCTCGAATTCATTCCTAGCATCTCGCCTCCTGATAACTTCAAAGCTGAAGGTCATGTTTTGGTGGATGACGAAGAGGATATTATTTAAGTGTAGCTAATCGCCATCTTCTTCTATTATTGCACAATGATGTATAGAAAAAATCGAACTCCATCATGCATCATATTGTATTCTTCAGATATTTTGTAATTTGAACTGCTTTTGTATCACAGACGAAATACCAAGACAGATATATTATTAAAAACGAATAGCTTATAGAATTCAAAAAAAAACGAGAACTTGAAAACAATATAGGAAGAGTCAAAAAGCAGCAGCAGCAGCAGCAGCAGCAGCGGTGCTCTCAAAGTTGCACAGTTGACCTGGACTGTTCAACTTCCATCTAGCTATTTCTTGATCTCTAGAATGGCTGGCTACGAAGACAGCAATGAACAAAGCAACCACAAAGCTGCTCAAATAACTATCCCGAGATCTTCTTTCACAGCATTCAGACTCTTATATGGAGAAGCTGGAGAGATTTCACATGTATCTAAAACGCTTCTACTAGGAGCTGTTCCAAAAATTTGGTTCAAAGAACAGAGCTCTAGTTTCCTAAGAACACTAACGCAGGCGACTTCCAGGCACTTAAAGAATGGCATTGATGAAGTTTATGATGCACTGCACTATGCCTCTGGGTTTCCACCTGCCCAAGATAGCATGGATCCCTTGGCCAAAAAGTACTGGATGCTGGACACACATTTGACTGGAGATGGGATGCTTCTTGAGGAACACAAATCGAGGCACGTCAATACAGGGGAAAATAATACCACACCAAAACTCATTGTATCTCATGCCTCTGATGAAACCAATATTCTCATTCCTCAAGCATCTTCTAAAAACCAAGGGAATGGTGCTGCTAAGAACTTCAAGAAGGAATTCAAAGATAACAACAAAGCACGCAAAACCTCCATGGTGTCATCCAGTACACACTCTATCAAACAAAACACAGTTAATGAGCTAATACCTGAGCCATCAAGAATAACATCTGTTTATTCACTAACTTCAGATCTGTATTCGGAATCTGTAAAGGAATCTCATGTATCGCAGAACTCCAAGAGAACAATCGAAACACATTTAACTCTTCTTAAGCCTATCCCAACATCGTGTGCGATAAACGATACAATTGAAAACCATCATGAAACCTTGAGTAAAGTCAAAACAGCAACCTCAGTTACAAGGCGTAAGCTTCATAGGAATTTGAGACATATCAACCAACAGAAGTTTCTTTCAAAGATCACTCGACACTACAAAACAGGCGAGATAATCAAGATGGAGAGAATGTTGGTTATGGTGAAAATGGCTGTAAACCAGCATGACTTATCACAATATAGAACATTTACGGATGTAGAGCCTTGTGACACTAGGGTTTTAGAAAGATGGAAAGAATTCTTCGTTGTTGCGAGGTCCTCTGGGGACGCTGATGAGCCTATTTTATTACAATTTTATACCAAACGAGAAATTCCTCATACATCAACAAGTAAACATTTAGATGATTCTTTGGATTTTACTTTAACTAGAAGGTGTTTGATCAACTTCTATAACACGTTGGATAAGACCATCGCGATCGTCAAAGGCTCGCAGATCTACATACTCCGAGGACACACTCCAATCTCCTCGATTCGTTGGTTATCATTTTTGAATCAAGCTCTAGGAATTGTTCATGAACAAGCTTTGGATATTAACTTACCAAGATTCAATCTATCTGTGACTTTGGACATTTCACCCCAAATTTATGATGTTTACAAACTGGATGAAGCTAAAAGTGAAACCAAGATTACAGTTGATCGGAACGGCTACAGCACAGAGAGATCACCAATTTTTGAGTGGATAATAGACAGATTAAGGACCAGAATGATAAAAAATGGATTTGATGATATCATCAAGTATTGGGAAGACCAAAATTATTTGGTTGCACTCTGTTGGAGGCAATACGATAGACTGGAATGGCTATTTGGTGAAAATTTGAGAAATCTAATTTGGCAACAATCAATGAGTACAGCACATGTGCTTGAAATAAGACGTGTTGAGCACTACCCTAAAACAGTTACTCACAATTCTAAGAGCCTTGAGGAGCCTTCGCCAATTGAAGGGTTTTTAATAAGGTTGAATACTGCAACTGGTAGAACGCGAAGTGGTGTTTTATGCAAGCAAGTTTGTAAATTTGATTATTTTCATACAAGCAGTAACATGTTATTCTTTGGATCATTCTTCGAGGCTACTCCACCATTTCCGGATACTTTTATAGATTTGGATTCAAACAGAATTAACAAAGAGGCTTTCGAGAAAATTCGCCTTCCAGAGATTTATGAGCATAATCCTTATTCAGTTGATGATACCGGACACTTTACATGGCTAAACTCAGAGACCACATCTGAAGAGTTCACCAAAAATGATAGACTTGCCTTGTATGAATTTGAAAGAAGAATCACAATGATATCAAGGGCAGACGGCGTTATTGATCTATTAGAAATTGAAAGCATCTCACCCATAGAATACGAGGAGATGCCTTTGGCGGTAAAAATCACAAGCAATTTATTGTGGTATCAGATAGCAGATTCCAAAACTGAATCTCTCTCTTTGAACGACTCTTTTTTCGCTATTAATTTTCAGAACGGCGCAAGAATGGTATTAAAGGCTCCTTACACAAAGATCCGTGATGAATGGATCCAGAGGTTGAACGATTTAAGATTTTATTGGAGACTAAGGATTAAAGATGACTTGAATAAAATATTCAACGTTAAACAAGAAAATATAAAGAAATTACAGATCGATGAATTCACAGAGGCGAATGACGACGAGAACGCACCAAAATGGGAAAACTCAAAAGGAACAGCTGATCCTTCTGTTTATAACATCAGCACTAATGCAATGTTCAGACCAGTGGTTAGGAGTGGCTATTTATACCAAAAGCCTAAAAAGCATTCTGCATTCCGAAAGTTTTTTGTGGTTTTGAGTCCAGGATACATCATTTTATTTAGTATATACTCAAGAACTCTTACGGGACTATCAAAGCCTAGCAATCATTACCAGCATTACATTACCATCCCAATCTCACACTGCTACATTTATTCGGGAAAGATCACTGAACTAGACTTATTGGATCGTGATTTTAGCGAATATGATAGTATAAATCCTGGAAGACACTCGCTACCAAGGGCTTACGACGATGGATGGCTGTCATCTGACGACGAGCCTTCAAGATGCTTTACCTTATGGTTTGGGACCAAAAGAGCAATCGCAGGACATTCAAACTACAACAAAACTCCTGATGGCTTGATGAAGACCTCAAAACTTCAAATACACAAGAATCCTGGTATGATTAGATTAGTTAATAGACTAGGCGTTACAGGACAAACAATGGTATTCATGTGCCGCTCAAGACAGGAAAGAGATCTATGGGTAGAAAACCTAAATACTGAGATTGAAAGATTCGGCGAACAAAACTCTCTCGAGGAAGTGACACTAAAAACGTCAAAGGAATAGATGGCAAGAATTGATTCTAGTCCAACTGTAGCTAACTCTTTAGTACTTGCAAAACCCTGTCAAGGTCCAAGACCTCCTTGTAGTCTTCACATTGATGAGCAATCTACATAGAGTAGATGCGGACTTGCCTTGTTGCGATTTTTAAAGCCTTTAAAGCCGGGTATGGAGACTGCATATTACAGCAAACAGGTAGACATAATACGTAATAAAGTAGAGACACTTACAGTATGCAATCGAGTGGCAACAGTACTTTCACTGTAAACTGAATAGTTCTGCGGGCGATTGAAGTCTGAACTCAGGTAACAGGTGTCATAAGTAACGGTAGCACTATCCTTTGTTAGACTGGCGACTCTTGGAACTCATCCTCATATAAAAGAGCAGATAGCAAATACTTTTTACCTACAACTAAATAATTGGTCGGTCACTAAGAAATCAAGAAAGCGAAAGAAGTAAGAATGCACGAATACACGAAAACGGACGCTGCAAACAAGCTCAAAAAGACGAGGTTCAGAGTGCCTACTGTCTGCTCTGTATGCCGTCGAAGAAAGATGAAGTGTGACAAGGCGAAGCCGTATTGCAGTTCTTGTGTCAAGGGCAATACTACTCATTTATGTCTCTATGAAGATCAACCGTGGGCTATGAACACGGAAACTCAGAAGCTGAAAGAACAAATATTCACACTTCAGCAACAAAATAACGAACTCAAGAAACTACTTAGTGCAGCCAACAAGTCCAAAAATTCGAACAGTACTAGCAACACAGGACTTGAGCTGTCAAATTTCAGCTTTATTCTACCCGATTCACAGTTGAAAGATCCAGTAGTTGAGCTTACTGAAGAATTTGATCTTTTGATGATGAAAGAGAACAAGATGACCCATTACGGGTCCACGAGTTATATCGCAACCGTTTTGAAAGACCCCATACTACGAAAATTGTTCAGGCGTTATTTGGATTACAAGCTATACGGAATTGATTTTGAAAAGTATTATTTATACGACGAGGAGGGTTCAGCAAAAGGATCCCAAGCACAAATGATCGATATTTGTCAGCACTTGTCTCAAGAAACTGGTAGCGTGTTTGAATCTGAGATGAAAAAGAATCATGAGAAACTCATTGACCAAATAAACGAAATTTTACCGGACTTGGAGATTATTGAGGCATTAATCGATAACTTCTTTAGTGGCGTCTATATATTTACTCCTTTTGTTGATGAAAAGTCGTTCCGTGCAAATGTCAGACTACTATTAGCAACATCGGGTCCAAGGAAACCTCGATTAAAAGTTCAGAATGTTACACTACTGGTTAG
The DNA here is from genome assembly GCA_030579675.1 of Liangdongia quercuum. Classification (NCBI taxonomy): domain Eukaryota; kingdom Fungi; phylum Ascomycota; class Saccharomycetes; order Phaffomycetales; family Wickerhamomycetaceae; genus Liangdongia; species Liangdongia quercuum. The sequence continues at coordinate 44,244 of JAKTRK010000072.1, read as the reverse complement.
TGTTTCAATATTGTTAACTGTGATGAGACTTTCCTTCCTGTCTCTACCTTTGAAAAAGCAGGGTGCACATACTTGGAGCAGCTGTGTTCAAAAAATATTAAATGCGCGTGTTCAGATATCTCCATCTTACATTGAGTTTTCAAAAGCATGCATTGCAAACGCTGGAGCTATGAGAAAACCAACTTTAAAACATATACAAGCGGTGCTTATACTCAGAATGTACAGATACTATGCACCTGAAGATGGAGATGAAAGCACAGACTCGTCAATATTTCTTTCGCTAATCATTCAAATGGCCAGAATGCACGGTATACATAGAGATCCAACGAGATTTGTGATGGTTTCTGGTGAAGATACGATATTGGTATGGAGAAAGATCTGGTATGAGCTGATGTACTTGGATGCTTGTCAAGCACTAAATTTTGGCTGCCCACTTATTATTTCGGATGACGAATATGATACGATGTTACCGACTGCTGATGGGACGACTGGTTCTCCCTTGGAAAAGACAGTAATTGATTTCTTTAGAAAGAGACATGAGATAACTCTAATCTATAGAGATATGATTAAACTGTGCTCGAAGGTGCACAAGCATCCCAAGAGATCTGAAATTGAAGAAAAGTTGAGAAAAGTGGACTACACACTTGAGAAATATCGCTCTATTGAGGAACTCACCAACTTTGAGAACCCCGATGAAAGTGATGTTTCCAAGATTATAAGATCTCGTGACTTGACATTAAAACTATTACTTTATGTTATTCATTACATTGGTTTCTACATTCTGTTGTTAACTTGCGAAGCGGATGAGATTAAACAGATTGAGAGATATACAAACTCAACTTTGGAATCGTGCTTAATTATTTTCAAAGTAGCATGGGATTTTGCAACGGATCCTACTAATTTTGGCAAAAGTTTGAATTTTGAACCATATTTCTGTGCTTACATCACAGATTCTTCTAAAAGAGTAATACAGGCAGCAGCCTCTTTTACTGCAAGAGACATGTCCAATATGCTCAGTTTGGATAAATCACTTCAAAAGTTCACAAGAAAAGATTCGAAACCAGTGATACAATGGCTGAATGATGTAGATGCTCCAGGATTCAGTTGCGGAGACAAATTGTTGTTTCGCATGGAGGAATATTTGATTAGTTGTTCCAAACTTTCCAATAAATACTTTGTTTGCTGGAGAGTGACGTTAATATTCAGGCTATTTATAGAATATCTTGATTACGAGTTTCCTAGTCGCTACAAACAGATCCAAGATAGAGTCAATGAAGTACACGAAAGACGTGACTCTCCACCTTCGATAGATAAGCTGTCACAGATAGGTGACAGTGCTGTTCCAGATTCACTAAGTCCATTGACTCCTCAAATCTTCGATGCCGAAAAATACTGGAATCAATTTGTCGATTCCTCTAGCCAACCAAGTTTCGACTATTTGATTCCTGATCTCACCAAATTCAACAACCTTACTGATCCATTTATTGCCGACTCTGATTACTTAATGCCTGATATCACCGATCAAGATTTTGATTCATTGGCAACCGAAGTGAATACGTTCCAAAACAGCTCTTTATTGAACGATCCTAATCGAGTTTCAACGAGTTCGAATTCACTCTCAAACTCAAATTCTAATCAGGTCTCCCCAGATACAGACACTAGTAGTTTCAATGGATCCAACTATATCTCTAGCCACAAAAGCATTGTTCCGACTGATCAAGAAATCGCGATGCAAGTTGCCTCGCAGATGTTTGGAGGAGGTGATTCTCTAGATCTGCACCTGTTCAACGATTTATGATTTACTTCCGTGTTGAAATTTCACTTGAAGTCAAACAGTCATGTTTAACCTTGTAGATACTGTTCCGCTCTTACATATATGATATCATTGTTGACATCGTAGTTTTTCTTTTGCATGCATATAGAGTTACTAGCTATAATCCACCACATACAGGGCAGTCCGGTTTCCTCTCATAGGCGAAACTATATGTGAAAACCGAATCTGTCCCAGAATACATCATAAAATTATCCAAAACCGGATTGCAACTAGTAACTATCTTGAAGGCTTCATTACAACAAGCTGCTGCAATAACAGCATTGGTGGAAGCGATTGCGGGGATAATGTTTTTCACAACTCCTAGAACCAAATTCCTTGTTATTCCTGTGATTTTGAACTTTTCAGCTCTTGATAGACTTCTCTCAAAGACCCATATGACATGGTCAGGGTTATCCATATCTAACTTGATATTGGGATAATCACGAGGCCACTCTATGGTGCTCACGTATTCAATACAGTGCTCCGGTAATCTGGGATTGTTAGCAATAGTGCACAAGGGATAACTTGTTGAACCACTTAGCGTATCTAGAGAGCACTCATAGCATGCCGTGAATGTTGGAAATATAACTTTAACTTGACCTCTGAACCCTTCAGTCCCTCCATCTATCAACGGTTTGACGGAGTCAAAATCTTCTGGATCTACGAGTTGGACCAGCTTCGAATTAATCCACCTTCTTGCCTCAACACTATCCAGTCCTGATATTATGAGCGTGAACTGCTTGTAGAACTCTTCATCCTTATCTTGTAGTTTTCCAAAATGTGGAGTTACTTTGACGCCCTTTATACGGTTTGTTACAAATTCAGCTGCAACGACAGCCTTTGGTTTTCCAATATCGCTTGATCTGAAGAGAAATTGCCTGTTCAAATTCGAAAGATCAATAGTATCCATATCTATAACGTGAACATCTCTAAAGCCTGAGCATGCTAATGTCTTGAGTATTTCACAACCAAGACCACCAGCTCCCAATACGCTTGGTATTTGTTAGTTTATCCAGTAGCTTTTGAATGTTTTGACAAAGATCTTAGTCCATACAGTATTTTAGAGTTATGAAGAGCCCGAATAACTTGTGATGAAGGAACAAACTCTTCATCAGCAAAGGATCCTTTTTGCAACAAAAAAGGTTTTATAGAATCATCACTTGAATGACCGAAACGTTAATAGTGGAAATCAAGACAATGCCACAATTTTGAACTCACTTTCTGAATGCCATGCTCTTTACAGCCTCTTTGTGTATTACGTGCTGTATCGGTATTTGACGATTGTTTTGAAGTTGTAGATTGCTTATGAAGAAACCATTCGCGAAATTGTACTTGCAAGTACAGAAGCTACACAGCATATTTTGATGAATATAGTAAGCTTGAATGCTTTGTTTATTTAAATATTTCGGCTCAGGTTCGCTCAAGCTAGTTACTTGCTGGCTGCGGGATATTATCTAAGGAAGGGCTTGTAATCTTTGATTTTTTCGGTGGTGGGTATTTAGGTTTTCCCACTTGTCTGTTAGGGATCAGCTTCGGATTATCATAACGAATTGCTTTTGGTTCTGGGACCATGGATCTCTTTACTGGAGCTGACTTTGTAGGATCCAGCGTCCGTCTGATTGACGGACTTACGAAATTAGGGTTGAATGAGTGAGCTGATGACAGAGGTGAATTTTTTTGAACTTCCTCTGCTACTCTTGCTTTATAAAAGCCAACCTGCGACAGCCGTATTTCGGTTTCAGTGATTTTTGATGGTGAGTTCAACTCTTCTTCAAATTGAGGTGCCCCGCTATTGAATTCAGAATTAGGACTTTCTTTACGGTCTTCGTGAGGCACCTCTTCAGCGCTCGTTTTATTTTTCGAATTCAAAAGCTCGTTGACTTCATCATTAAAATCCTCCGATTCAAGATTTATGTCATCACTAAAGGTCAAAGAGTCATCAAACATATCATCAGTATCATTATTTTGCCTTTTAGAACTTCTTTTGGCTTCATGATTGCCGCTCGCTGTTCGTCTCTTAAGGTCTTGTATTCTCGTAGCTTGCTGGTTCTGTAGTATTCTATTAGTGGCCCTTGAGTTCCCGCTTTCCTCTTTAAGCAGTGAATGGTGCGGGTGTGTATTTGATCTGCTTATAGGCACATTATCGGTAACTCTCATCAAGTTCGACTCATCAAAGTCTGGAGGGGCACATTTGACCCCTGAAATCTTGCTTAAGTATTCCTTATCATATAGGCAGTTCCCCATAGCGTTTCCAAAACACCTCAAAGCTCTCTTCATTCCATCTGTCATGGCCTCTTTTTTTGCCTTTTCAAACGCCATAGCTTTCGATTTGGCGTTCTCACAGCTTCCGTATCCTATATCTTCGTGGAAGGATCCATCTTTTAATGTGACTCTCACAACAATGGATAGTCCTACGTTGTATTTGCCGCCCGGTAGAGTATCCAAATAGTCTACTTGGATCATCTTGACTTCAGAAAACCAGCCATTGAATCCAAACACTTGATTTGCCAAATTCAGAGCCTTCCATCCTTCGATGTAGGATACTCGTACACCCCCAGCACCAGGTCTGGTGGAGACATACTCCGGGCCAAGTTTCTTGTCCAATTTAGATTGAATACCATTTGCTTCATGCGGCTCATAGGACTCTTGCTTCACCACACTAGGCTTCATGGAAGTGTTGTTAAGCGCGTTGCTCATTTTACTAAAAAATTCATGTTAAAACTCCATTGAAGCGGTTGAACTAGCATAAAGTATATCTCTAATAGCTGGATCATAAACAAAAACTGACCTTCAATCCAAATTATCCTTCCATTTAATCTGATTATTCGTCAGTAAAAGTCGCCTCTTTTGTTTACTTTTCGATTCAATTCCTACTAAGAAGCTTACCCGGTGAACACCAATCTCGAGCAGTGCATTTACCGATTAATATTAGGTAATAAAAAATAAAGTGTGTGTGATTACCAGATTCTTTTAGAAAACCATCATCCGGGTAAGTTTGGTTTTTTGTTCTGATCTTATAACGTAAACATCAACATTAGCATCTTGCTTATAGAACGACTCACGTCACTTCCCGTGGTCTTCTAAGTTCCTTCTGCCCCGATTACCCAGAAGATAACGAGAGCTGTTTGCAAAGACTTGCTCGCTGGCTTGCGTTTCGCTAAGTACATAACACTTGCCCTACTCTAGAATTCCAAGTGCTCTCGCTATTATAATGAGTTCGAGATCAGCAAGGTTTTCATCGATAAATACTGCTTACCACTACAACACTATATTTGGGGACATATGCTCCACAAGATTTAAGAAGTATGCAAAGTTTTTGCTTACCACGTCATGGGCATTAGGTATCCTGACGGCGATGCCATCGAGTCTTTCGTGGCTCACCACTCTTCTACCATTCAGGACAATTCCGATGCTGTCTGGGTTCTTTCTGATAGCGTGCCTAAGGAAGAACAATTTGCACGTTGACTTTTTGGGTTATAGAACACTAGCGAACCAAGTAGTTGGTCAGCTCATCAACAAGAAATTCATAATAACATTTTTCGCATATTGGATATCGTCTATATTGTTCTTCACAACATTGAGCTTCCAGTTCGATAATTTGGAGTTTAGGGCAATTCCACAGCATCACAGCTACCCACCTTTGAATGACAGATTTGTCTTTTACTATTATTTTGCATCGTTTATTGCCCTAATTTATTCTTTTCAGCATTCAGTATTTGATCGTGATAGATTAAATTTAACATATGGGAGCTTTCATGCTCACCCGAAAAAGTCCTTACTCGTGAGATCACCATTGATTTTTTTCAACTCTTTCACCTTAACATCAATTACTCTGTTGGGAGCACCCCTTACATATCTCTATGTTCGTTACTACATCTATAATGTAACCTTGATCAGCTTTGGTTGGCTCTATGGTCTAAATCAAACACATCCCCCATTTGGTATTTCCCTGTCTTTCTTTTTTGCCATGATTGTATTAGCATTCATATTGTTTTTATATTGGGAGCTCGTCAATGCGGCTTTCACTGCCTATTTGTCAGTTGGCTGCCTATACCGTGATCATACTATCTCTGAACTCTCTAAAGACCCTTTTGGAACATTACTAACAGGTTTACAAACAGAAAAGCCATTCACCAAAATGACAGCATTCCAAGAACTAGCTTATTTATCTAATACCAAAGATATCGAAAAACGAGAGATTATCTATAACAGAAATGAAAAAAGAGAATTCATTTGGGGTGACATACTTCTGGAATGCGAAAAAGTCATCAAGACCAATAATTCGAACATTAATCTAGCTTTAGCTGTTCCATCATCGCAGACTGAGAATATCTACACTAGAAAGTATGCCGAAAAATGGAATTCTGAAAACCTATTTGGTCATGATTATCGTGAATCTCAACCTGCAGATGACGAAGATTTGCCAGTTCCAAAACAGCCCCATTCGTTAGACCAAGAACCTGAATTTTTTAACAAGGAATTTCTAGGCTTGATTTTCCTTCGTTCTAGGCAAGCATTCCAATCAATAAAAACTTACTATCATAATTTTGTTGAGTCAGATTTTGGCATTCCATTTAGGAAAACTTTACGTCGTGAAGCAGAACGACTTTGCCCCAACCCCGTGACAGTTGGAAATGCAATAATAGCTATCTCATTATTTGCAACACATGCCTATGATGAGGACAAGAAAGGAAGCGTTTCCTCCACTATTACTGAAATTCTTGATATTCTGGAGAAATCAGTTTCAGCTTGTGGGAGATTTGTTCAAAACCCACCAATTGACCTTGAGGATAAGGATCAAGAGAATGTCATCTCTCTTCTTCATGAGTTATCGATGAATGCATTTTTTGAAGTTACGGTGAAATACAGTGAAGTTCTCAACGATATTGTACTTCCGCCTAATGTCTTATATCTTGTTAACTGGACATTAGAGACTACTTTGAAGGAAGAGGAAGAAGGAGAACTTTAAGAACTGCTCACATTTTTCAAATTTTTTTTTGAATGTAAAGGTTAGTGTAGTGTTGGCATAGTAAAATCTGTATAATAAAATGAATATAGACGTAAATCACACAAACAGATAAAACTGATTTTTCTCAAATTTTCAAACATTTGAGTCAATAGCTAATATACACAATTTACACTTTATATTGTTTGCACATTTAGCTCAAATTTCCACCTTTGTTGTTCAATTTATGTACGATGTCGTTGTCGAGTAGCACAGGCTTCAAGACCTGCTCATCAAAGCTTTGGAACCACTTTGCTCTATCGTCGGTTTGTAAAATGCTTTGAACAGTTCCCACTATTGAGGTGGATCCTACCCCATCCACACTCTCTCTATTTGGCAACAACGGCGGTATTTCATCAAGGTCAGTTGGAGCCTCATCGTCTATTAACAAATCATGCTGGTCATTAACATTGGAAGAATCATTGCGGTAATCCGAGTACGAGTTTGCAGTAGCAGGTCTGTTTTTATGAAATCTTCTATTGGAAAGAATGGAGTTCGACTGGATGGGTTTCGGTGCTTCAATGTCAAATTCATCATCGGACTCATCTTCATCCACACATCCAGTTTTGATGTTTAGAACTTCCAACATACCTGCTGTCGTACCGCCAAAGAGAATAACTGTTAACACTACAACAACCAACACAGTGGCTAACAATGTACTCTTATGCTCTCCTTGGATTCCCATGGCTAGAGCAACACCGACAGCACCTCTTAGGCCAGCCCAGAAAGTCATCATTTGATAATTGTACGGCATCTCATCTGGAATGGCTTCACCCTTTGACCGTATTCTGTGGACCCAGTTTACTAACCTTGACAACGGGAAAACAGCTGCCCAACGGGAAACACAGATTGAGATGGTGGTGATGATTATGAGCATCGGCTTATAGACTAGTTCAACTTCTGTGAAAAGTGCCAATCCTAAGTAAACGAATATGAAATTTTCAGATAATCTTGCTAGTACCTGAAATATATACTTTGTCGAAATTTGGGTTCTTCTTGACATATTGTAATATGCATAGTGCTTTAGAGTGATTCCACAAAATAGCAAAGAAACGATACCTGACATATGGCAGCCATTCGAAAAGAAATAAGACTCATAAGCAACTAACAGAACCAAGCACGTCTCAATTTGAGGATATCTTCTAATATGTGAGTGCTTCAATATCAAGGCGATCAAGATCCCGACAATGACCCCAATAAGCAAGGACACTGTGAAGATCATCAAGAACAACCCAATACCTTCAAAGACGGAGCTCAAACGAGGATCCCTTCCGTGGAACTGTTGGCAGGTTTCAAACATAACAATAGAGATGGCATCATTGAGTAGCGACTCGCCAAATATAATAGTGTACAATTTTGGGTCAACTTTATATGCGTTGAAAATTGATAAAATTGTGACAGGATCGGTAGCCGATAAAGTAGCACCGACAGATAGTGCATCGACGAATGAGATGTTAACGCTTTCGAGTCCCAACGACGTCCAGATGTAGAGGATGATACCCAAAACAACAGCGGAGATAAAGGTACCCGGGATTGCAAATGTCAAGATTGAGCCTATGTTCCTGAAGAAATTCGCCTGGTGTAATTCGTATCCAGAGTTCAGTATAATCGGCGGTAGTAGCACGTTGAAGAAGTATGACGAGTTGAACGTCACAGAATCCTGTATGTAATGTCCAGGAGAAACTCTTATTATCAAACCGACTATCATTCCGTAGAAAATAGAGAGCACCGTTTCATGGACAGCCTGGATTCTCCTTTGTTGTAAATAGTAGCTGCTCCATAACGCTGATATCAAGAGGAAAAGTAAGATGAATAACGCCCATGAGCTGAAGATCTCCTCTGTCACAGGATCAGATCCCTCGTCTCCATCGTCCGGAATTGTCACATCTGGAACGTCCCCTTCATCGTCAGAAAGCGCCCTCCTAATGAGCTCTTTCCCAAGGCCAATGACTAAACTGGACATAATGGCTAGGCTTTACACACAGAGTAGTGTTGCACGGAAAAACTCGAGTCTGTGATGTAGAAAGTCTTCTGAAAGGTGCAGAAGAATTGCAGTCAAGCAGCTTCCTTTACGACTCTCGAATCGATCTTTATCAACGCTTCCTGCCATTAGCGCCTTCTGTATCTAGCTATTTTTCGGTGAGAACAGGCCTGCAAAAAAGCAAATCGGTTCATCCAACATGTACATGTTCAAATAGGGAAAAAAGCCATTTCCATCGAAAACATACACACTAGCCACATTGAATTACATAATACACTAGCCACAATAAAGAATATCATAGAAATGTTGGCCCGAGTCAAAACATATGGCGTTCTCTGAAGCTTTTTCCAGTTTTAGAGCCGTGGCTAAGTTAAATTAGAGGTTATATTGACTAAAAGGACAATTTGGAAAAAGTAAATACATGAAATTTTTAGAGTTGGAATTCGCGTTCAGTTCTTTATTGAGCCACTTCCTAGCTATTCGGTTGTTTTGTGCTATCAAGAGGTTCAGAACGTATTGATAGTTTTCACGAGTAAAGAAATGACTGCTCCAAGTATGTTTGCCAGAGTGTGTGAGTTTGAAGTGCAAAGATGGGATGCTTTTAAGCATCCGAGCTCTGTCGCGTACTTTCATGAAAAGACATACATGGTGGTTTAGAGACAAAAACAAGAGATAACGAGAAGAGTTGAACTAACTTTCGAACCCTCTAGATCGCCCTATAGTTCTTTCTGGTCCTTCAGGTGCCGGGAAATCAACATTGCTGAAAAAGTTATTTGCTGAATATCCTAATAAATTTGGCTTCTCCGTGTCTAACACTACAAGAAAGCCAAGACCAGGCGAGGTGGATGGTGAGCATTACCATTTTGTCAGTGTTGACGAATTCAAGAAACTGATAGATGAGGGTGCTTTTATTGAGTGGGCCCAGTTCTCAGGGAACTACTATGGGACCACAGTGAAAGCAGTTGAGGATGTCACACGCTCCAACAAGACTTGCATACTAGACATTGATATGCAAGGTGTTATATCTGTCAAGAAAACCAATTTGAATCCAAGATTTTTGTTTATATCACCACCTTCTATTGATCATTTGAGAGAGAGATTACAAAGCAGAGGCACAGAAACGCCTGAGAGTCTTGCCAAAAGAATCGCTGCTGCCACTGGTGAGATGGAATTCTCCAAGACCGGTGCTCACGATCAAATCATCGTTAATGATGACTTGGAAAAGGCCTACAAAGAGTTGAAAGAGTTCATCTTTTCCGAACAATAAGCGTACAAATCATAGAGAATGCACTTTTTTAGATGCTTTAATTACCTTTTACTGTTTTTTTTTATTTTTTTTTTTTTTTTTTTGACTTCAATTTATGAGTAAGTTTAAAATATTATAGAGATGTAAAAAATGGATGAGGACTCTTAATCTAGCAAGTTTCTCAACGGATCTTTCCCATCACATAGTGTCTTGAAGTCACTATAAGTAGCATTCGAATCAACTTTATGATGTAGTTTAACCTTCTTCCTCATAGTGCCACGTGAGTCAGGAGTTTTTTTCCTTTTCTTTATTTTGAGCTTTTTCAGAGTAAGTGGACTGAAAGAGGGAGTTTCGTCAATCCTGACTTTCTTGTACGAACCGCACATCGCATCTCTAGATTTCGAATTTGTATGCTTCATAATACTTTTTGTAGGTGTGACTTTTGGAGGATATTCATTTGGAGAAACCATCGATAAAGAACTTGATTCTGAAGATAAAGAACTAGTGATGCGATTGTCTTTCTTCCGCTTTTTGGTCGATGGATTCTGATCTATGGAAATACTAGATCTCATTTTATCAATGATTGAGTTTATTTCACTCTTTATGCTATGCAGTTCAGATTCTGTCCGATGGGCTAGTGGAACCTGGCGTTCTGTAAGAATAGACTGGAACGATGAGTTAGATGTGCTAGACCCCGATGATGCAGGGGCCTTCTTGGGCGCAAAATGGAACACAGGATTCAGGTACCCTGATGGTCTATTTGATAACATTGAGCTCATGGATAAAGGTCTTTCGTCTCCTGAATTGAACGGCGTTGAGGTCGATTGAGGCGGTTGCTCGAATTCTGAGATATGTAAAGAGGAGCGTGTACGTTCTCCAAGAATTCTAGCATTCTCTGCAGTGTTTGATGAAATTTCTGAGTGGTTCTGATAAGATAAGGAGCCATCACTGCCCGACTTGGCCAGTTTACTTACTGAGCTTTTGCTGATAGCAGAATCATTCGGTCCTTTAAGCGAGCGCTTAACCTGGCCTCGACGCTGACCTATCTTGGACTGCATCTGCTTCATTCCAAGATGGTTGACGGTACTCGTGATATCATGTAATGAGAAGAGACTAGCCTCGTTATCATCAGCCCCACAGTCGTTATTGGACAGTTCATCTTTGGAGTCCTCTTGGATGAACACTCTTGTACTGTTTGGCTCATAAGTAGAGTCGCTTAACAAGAGATCTATAACGGATTAGAGAGCGCTAAAATCACACTTAATTGCACCTAATTATTCGCTACCATTATCAATCAAGTCGCGGTACACACTGAACTTCCTTCTTCTCGAGTAGAACATCCTCTTCGTTTTCTTCTTCTTCTTTTAGAGTAACCGCTCTCTTTCTGTCTTGTTGTTCTTAAAATCGACCTTTCTTAAAGAAGAAATACTGTAGAAGTAGATTAGATCTTGATGACGTAATTAATAATTGTCATTTGCAGTTTCCGGGTAAATGTTGCTTTTCTCAGCTTTATGCTTCTTCAACTTCAACTTCAACTTCAGTTTCACGACAACATGTCCACTGTTTTTACGAGGGTCGAAAAGCCATTATGAGTCAGCAGATAATAAACCCATCAAACTCGACAGCATCTACACTGAGACCGGGGTATAATCCTTCACTAGGACCTATCCAATTACCATCCTCCTTCCAGAGCCAGATAGTGCCGAAAACACGTAACATATACGATCACAGCCTCTCGAGGCGAACACCGGAAGTGAACCTCTCATCCCTCACTTTTCTGTTTTCAGCTATTGTGCAGTATGCGCAGTCTTCATCGAAAGGTATTCAGCAGCTGGAATCTAAGCTGAATTCGTATGGATATGGGATTGGCACCAAGCTTTTAGAGCTAATCACGCTTAGAGATGGGAAAAACGCCAAAAGAGAGATCAAGATAGTAGAAATTCTACAGTTCATTCACACGCAGGTCTGGGTTAAGTTATTTGGGAAAGCTGCCGATGGATTGGAAAAGTCACAAGACTCTGACGAAGAATGTATGTTTCCCTCTAGTGCAGTCACGATGTAAGAACCTCATTCCATATTAACATATTCCTTTTAGACATGATTACAGACAATTTACCGCTAATGTCACAGTTCATCTCTGTACCGCAAGAGTATGGCGAGCTCAACGTTTCGGCATTCACCGCTGGCATAATCGAGGGTATACTAGACTCTGCCTATTTCCAAGCCAATGTTAGCGCACACACAGTCGGTAAAGAAGGTTTTCCCTTGAGGACTGTATTTCTCATAAGATTTGATCACGGAGTCTTAGAGCGGGAAGCAATCAGGTTTCCCAAATAATGTGCATGCGTAACAGCTGTTTAAAATCAAGTACAACAACAACAACGACTAGAAAGGAATAAAATATTTTCAAGTATCCTTAAATCTGTAGCAATTTGTATATCTATCAAAACCATACGTTTAGGTTTTAAAATCTAGGTTACTCATTGCATTATTCGATGTCTTCTTCATCGTAGTTCTTCAAAATCTGTCTCCAGTTATCCTCTGAGGTCGATGATTACATAACAACACTACTGAAAAAAATCTAAATTCGAAATATCGTCGAAGACAAAAAGTAAATGCTCAAGAGAACGGAGCTCAATTGATTAGGTTGGCGTATAAACTCTCAAGGCGAACAGTAGAATCAAACTCCAGGTTTGAATTTATCTCTTATTGAAAAAAAAAATCATAAATTCACAATGGCCATAACGGTTCGAAAAGCTACGATAAATGATATACAGGGCATGCAAAATGCTAATCTTCATAACTTACCAGAGAACTACTTGCTAAAATACTACATGTACCACATTCTTGCATGGCCAGAGGCCAGTTATGTTGCTACGACTACACCGGGGCCTGAAGACTCGTTGGAAGAAGACTATCCTAAAGATCCAAAGGGCGACACTGCATATGTTGGCAAGAATGAAAAGATTGTTGGCTATGTATTGGCAAAAATGGAGGACGACCCTGAAGCAGAAGACAAGACTCCTCACGGTCATATAACTTCGTTGTCAGTCATGAGAACGTATAGAAGACAGGGGATTGCGGAGAAATTGATGAGACAGGCATTATATGCGCTATGCGAAACTTTTCAAGCTCAGTATGTGAGTCTTCATGTCAGAAAATCGAATAGAGCGGCATTGCATTTATACAGGGACACCTTAGAATATGAAGTTCTAAGTGTAGAGAAGAGCTATTACGCTGATGGAGAAGATGCATATTCTATGAAGAAAGTTCTGAAAATAGAGGATCTACTGCCTAGTTCTTTCCCGAAGCCTGAACTGGTTGACGATTTAGAGCAAGATCTACTTGATGGAATAGAGGATACTGAATAGCTAGTCAAATGAAGGAAAAGTCATTTATTCACTTTTTTTTTTACTTTGTAAAATCGAATTCGATTTGAAAAAGTATGCACTATACGTGTGTCTTTAAAAACTCTAGATTGCATTAGCTTTCTTGTCCATTTGAAAAAAGGTTGTATCAACTTTATCAATTGAGAAACAAAAAGAAGCCTTCCCAATATCTTTACTGAATTTGTTAGATTCAACAAAGAATTGTCAGAGGTTTAATAGTAAGGTAGCGTGAGTTTTTCCACATCGACGAAACATCTCGAGCCAAATGCACTCTAGTCATCATCTAAGGAAGAAGCAAACATCTTGCAGTCACAATAAGATAGAGAGAAGATATCCAGGTAGAGACTTACATTTATCATCTATTATTTTTTCAATATCACTACGCTAGCTGGGCAAGAGAGAGTTGGAAAAAAAAAATTTTTGAACACTTTATACTCAATTGTGGTTACCCGCATATAAATATTGAGGCTCTTAGGGCTGGCCAAAGATACAACAGCAGTAGCTTGTGAAGATCTTCTCATGAAATATGATAAGGATACTGAACATTTGCAAGTCTCATGAGGTGGTACAAGGTGCGGTACTTTGTACTTGCAAGATCTTACTGTTTGTTACATTGAAATGCTAATTTTAAAGGCTTTTATTTATTTTGTAGTCAAAGCTAGGCACCTAAAACTCAAGATTGGTCTTTGCGATAGCTCACCTTGTCCACTTTGACTTCACCAGCAATATAGGTATAGATATACAGTGTTATTACGGAGCCTTGTATATCCAGAAGAGTGAAGCTTGGTATCGAATCACATTGGCTTTCCAGATCATCTTCATCGGTGTCTTCATCATCCGCATCATCATCAGCATCAGGGTTATTCAGCTCTTTCTTTGCCTCATTACTTTGTGAATCATCGGCAGCAGATGATTCATCCTTGTGGGTCCCATGTGCAGCGTTTTCCTTGGTGTCGAGCTTCTGTTTGCTTGCACCGTCTGAAGTATCGTTAGATTTTCCTTCCTCTTCAAGATCTTCAACATCTGGCCATTCTGTTGAGAATGCCCCCGTCGCACTTCCAGGATTTATGAAAAATTTACCCTCGAGAGTGTATGTCTCAACTTTATGGGTCCCACCCCATATTAACACATCAACGTTCATTTGTCTTGCGCTTGTTAAAAGTGATAACGGGTCGCCTCTTGGAACAATTGTATAGCCATTTGTGAAGCCGATTCTGAGATTTCCATGTGTTACTACCAATGATAATGGCAAATTTGTATTCTCATCAAATTCCCCTTTCACTATTTGGAAATCTGACGATAAATTTTTCAAGAATTCCAATGTGGTTGGTGAAGATGTAACATTTCCCAAACACAAAACCTGAGATATCTTCCCAGGAACCAATAGTTTGTGAAACTAAAGAATGAAAAAAGCTGTTAGCTTGTTAGCCTGTAGTCAACTCGAAAGAACTCACTTTCTGCGGTAGCCCCTGTTGCCCAGTGTTAGATAAATCCTTTAACATCATTATTAATCTTCGGTATTACTTACAGTCGTCCTATCGGGTATATGAAGATCACCAATCGCTAGAATCAGCATTCTTTATAGGCTCTATGTTTGTATATGATGCCAACTTTGGGGAATTACACCAATTGTTGTGGGTCGTTGATATCACTGGAGAATCAAATGATGCGGTGTTGATTGTTATGCTTGAACCAACTGATGTTGTTACCCGCAAAAATAAGGAATAGTATAAAGTACCGCTGCTGAATATTTGATATCAAAGTAGTAGGCAAGTTAATGTTATGGGTACTATTTTTTTTTCTGGCTTGGTTATTTGTCTACTTTGAGAGATATATCATAGGCTTCATCTTACGAGAGAGCTAGCTAAGCTATCAGAATTCCGAATAGAGGTATATATATAAATACAAGTGAATAAAAAAAATCATGATCGTAAACCCATAACTGCTCAGACAAACCAAACCAAAAAAAAGAAATTGATGATTATAAAGTCGTATGTGAGGTTATTAGTAAAGGGTATCTATATGTAGTACTTCCCCTTGTTCCCTTTTTAGAGTGGTGAGAACTACTTTGAGTCTTGATTAGATACAGAACCCTCTTTGGCTTTTGCAGTACTTGGATCAGCTGCTGTGCTGATAGTTTTCACCTCAGTTGATTCGTTTTCCTCCATTTCTTTCATTTTCTGTCTGGCGAGTTCCGCTCTCTTCTTTCTGAGCTTTGTCTCTCTATCGCGACGCTCCAGCTCTTCAATCCACAACTTCTCTCTCAATTTCGCCTTTTCATGTAGTGCTTCTTCTCTGGATTTCTTCTTCTCTACATTATCCTTACCGTATACGAAACCTCCAATAACAAGAGCCGCAATGGTAAACCCTTGAAAGCCAACTCTATATCTGAACCATTTTTGCGCATCTCTTCTATTACCAACACGTATTGAATGGGCAGCTAAGATAACCGCAATCGTAGTGGCGATGGTGCCTAAAGGAATCAAAGGCTGCTGCTTACAGTTGAATTTCACCTTCTCAATGAAATTAAGTTCTCTTTAACAAGATCGGTTAGTTGCATTCAGATCGTGAAGTTCAAAAGATCCAATCCCTCACTCAAGTGCGAGATGAAAAAAAGCTATGAAAACCCCATCTAAAAAAAACTTACCTAACATCTGGGCTAGCCCCATCAAAACTGGATGGCATGCGAGACATTTTGGTACTAGGTTTGTCGTAAACAGCTCTGTAAAGCACAATTTCACCTATTCCGGATTGCATGAACTTCTTGTTCGATTGCCCTCTTTTTTGTTGAAAAAGAGTAAGTGTCCCCTTACCGTATATGTAAATGGGGTTTGATGGACTCGACGTTTGACCTGATGACTTGGGTGCCAGTTACCAGCTTGTCTCAATTCCAAGCCACTAGAGAGTGAATGCTTTCCTCTGTATAATCCTCTAACGGTACAGAGCCAGAAAGTCCACCATTCGGAACTAAAGGCGGACCATCCCGTAATTTCTTTCAGCACCAAAATTCAATATTTTTCGGTACTCACACTCCTTCAACACTTTAAATCAATTTACTTCTTTTGGGTTTGGGGGCAAAGCAACTTAAATCTTTGTGCTTTCTCGACACCTTTGCAGCACTGAAAGTTACAGCTGATACTGCAACTCAGTGCTAGTTTTTTAAGGATACATGGGATGCCTGGTCATACTTCTTTTCAAGCACAGGAGCTAGGATCAACAGGCTCTCTAGACAGAGAGAGACAAACCAGTAGCGTTTATGTTCAGATTGCTACGCCAAAGTCACCACCTTCAGATGGGTTTTCTCCTACCGAAGTATTAGATACAGAACATCCTCTTGAGCTCGAACTAAAGCAACATCTACTCAACGAGATAGATCTGGAGATACTGCTAAAGCATCGAGAATATAACCTCGTACAAGCTGAAATATCAAAAGTTGAAACACAGCTTGAAATCTTACAGAGACTTCATGATGATACCCAGTATGCTGATTTTGTAAACAATCTGATATCTATGAAAAATTATGCACAGCTTGAGCAGCGCTTGCAGGACACGTCTGCTTCATCGAGTTACATGGATACGGTTGGAAGACGACAGACATCTATATATTCGAGAAGAAGCACTTCAGAGGAATCAAAACCTCAGAGAACATCTTATGGTGGGTTGAGGCCTGTTATTGATGCGGATGGTAATAAGATTTGCGTCCATAAGAGATCGGATAATGTCATTGTCAGGATTATATGCCCAACTTGTGAGCGAACAGATTTCGGCTCTGCCCAAGGTTTTCTGAACCACGCAAGACTTGCACACCAAGTTGAATTCAAAAGTCAAGACCATGCTGCATTAATGTGTGGATATGTGCTCGCTGATACAGAGCAGGATGATATGGGCTTGACATCAATCAAGAAATTAAAGGAGATGAAAGTTGATCCTGATAGAAATTTGGCACCCAATGCCAATGGAGTTTCATTTGATGAACTGAGTCCTCAGAAGAAGAAAGCAAGACGCTCATCCATGAAGATTACAAACTCTGGGCATTTGGAGAGACTTTGCAATCAAAGCAGCGGTCTCAAAAGAGACGAATTCAAAGATTTGATTGTCGAAGTCACGACAAGGACTGAAATCGAGTCTGAAGAAGGCGATGATCTAGATATCCAGTCACCAAACGGTGGTCAAGAGACTATCACAAAACCACAGAACAATATAAAAAAGGGACACAACAGAAGAAAGAGTCGCGGGGGATTATCTGCTGTTAATGCTGCATTTGAAGACAACCATAATATCGGCAGTGAAAACACATCAACACCTGATATTGACTCGGACGGTGGTTCCAACACTGTGAGATTCACATCTGGTGTTGTTTATAGTAGCGAGCCTGATCACAAGCTGTTGACTCCCTCACAGAGGAGAAGGATTCCTACAATTGCTAATCCTTTGAGAACAAGAAGCCGTTCTTCAAGAGAGAATTCGACTTGAAATGTACAATATTATGAGGAGGTTGGGTATCAATTGATTTCGCTTTTTATAGGGGTATAGCAGGGCATTTAAATGACAACAATTCATGTAATCAACTGTTCACATCAGTAGTTTATAAAAGTCCTTCTTTTTTGAAAGTTTCTTCTGTCGCATCATGGCTTTCTAAACTTTTCAAATCCTGTTCAGTACCGAATCTTTTACCATTGAACCAGATAGTTGGTACCCATTTTCTGCCAGCAATTTGGGTGAAGGCTTTTTCTAGTTCTGCACTTTCCTTTGGATCAATCTTATCCAGCTCAAGTATTGTGACCTTATCAGCAACGCCATATTTTTTCCAAATGGCTTGAGCATAATGACAGTCAGGGCACCAAGATTTCGATATCATAAAGAATTTGTTGGAATCAATGAACGACTGAGCCTTTTTGGTATAATTTGCGGATGCCATTGTAGTGTATGAATAATCCTATTAATGCTTTGCGATTTGCTGTTGGTCGAGAATCTGGTTTATAAAGTTTTTTAAAAGGTTAAGTGTGCTCGAATTCGCTTCTACGAACAAATTTATGGCTTTTTCGACTGTGGATCACCTGAAGTAAAAACTAAGCATTGAACATCGATAGAGACAAGATAAGGTAATGAACGCCAGCTATGTAACTGCTCCAATATTGAAACTCTCGGGGTCATCTTATGAGCGTCACAAGTAACGCGCCAGCCTTCAAGTTCCACTATGAGCCTGCCAACCATTTGCACTTATAGTGTGGTTAACTAAGAGGGTAACGTACTCGAGCTTAAAGTCCACGTCAATAAGCAAACTATACTTTATACTAAATAACACAAACTCAATTGCTGCAGAACCAACCTATCCTATTATATCTGTTTTGAGCGATTGCTTACAGCAATTGGATTCAAGAGTATGCTTTCATTACGGATAACCACACATAAGGCGATTCAGAGCCCGCATTCGTGGCCCGTGCTACGGCTACAGCTACGGCTACTTTCTGCATCATCAAGAGCATCTTTTGGAATGAGCCCGCCTAAATCAAAAGAGGACGGCTACTATGATGCAACACATCATGGATTGCAAAAACATTCGAAGAGAGCTGATCGAATGCCGGATTTTAGATGGTTTTACGCCACAGATGTTCCCGAGTCGATGCCATCTCATTATGAATATGAGAAGACCGAAACGCCTAAGAACTTCTCAGCATTCTCGCTAGCTGATTCTAAGCGTATAGAAAAGGAATTTCAAAAATCACTTCGAAACAAGTCGAAAGCTGCAAATGTCCCAGTTAACGAAGACTATCTTTTTGAGGTTGATATTACCAAGAGAATCATGATGCCAATTTATTGGGAAGGTGCTATTTATCAAGTGCGTCGTGCTATCTGGTTTGATGATAAAGGTAATCCTATAAGTGAGAAGCTGGCTTCAATCATTGAAGATGGTTATGCAAAGTTCAATTCACTAAATAAAACCAGTAAAACCCTCCACAACAAAGATAAGAGCTCTAAACCTGAAGATGTACTAAAGTTGGAAGGCTTTGATGAGGGCAAAGCTGTGGTATTCAATTGTAAAAACTCTGCATATCTTATTCACGATCTTATTGGTGGGGATCTGCAGTTACAACTTTATAGAGCTCTCCACAATGCTCCTATCCCTGGAGCCACAAGCCTTACCAGAGGGTATAGTTCTGATGACAGCAAACCTTCGACTGATCAGAACGAGCACAAAGACAATGAGAAAGGCCAGTCTAGCTCATTATTGAATATGTCGAAAATGTTTAACCTGGAACTATCGCAATTATTTGCTGAAAAGGCAAGTATAAGCACTGAGGACACTTCTGAGGACAATACAAAAGAGGCCATGAAATTGGAAATTGAGAATGACTACAAAGTAGATGATGACAAAGATGATGGAATCTCTCATAATGACAGACCAGTTGATCATTTAATTCTATGCATTCATGGAATTGGGCAAGCACTAGGTACAAAGTTCCAAAATGTTAATTTCATTCATACAATCAATATCCTTAGAAAAAACATGAAAAAAGTGTTTGCCAACAATAAAGAGTTTCAGAAGTTATTGAATCAAGAAAATGATCCAAATTGTAAAATTCAAGTATTGCCAATCTCTTGGAGACACAAGGTTGACTTTGAAACTACAAAGCCCTTCCAAGATGAAAAAGACGAGCATGGAAACTTGAGACTGCCTTCATTAGTTGACATGACTGTTGATGATATGAAACCTTTAAGAAATCTATTGGGTGCAGTGATTCTAGATGTTCTATTGTACTACGAGCCAAGATATAAGAATCAGATTCTCGATGAGGTTGTTGCAGAAGCTAATAGACTGTATGATTTGTATAAAGAACGCAATCCCTCTTTCAAAGGGAAAGTCAGCCTTATTGGTCATTCTTTGGGATCTGCAGTTGTTTTCGATATCCTATCGTACCAACCTCAAAATTCGTCAAAACTCATTACAAAGGATCCAAAACTACTGAAGTTCGAAGTAGATAACTATTTCGCATTGGGAGCCCCATTTGGTGTTTTCACCTTATTGAAGCGTCAAAATATCGAATCGAGGAAGTTCCATCCAGAATCCACAGAGACAGTGGCTTCTCCAAAATGTGAAAATATTTACAATGTATTCCACCAATGTGATCCAATTGGTTACAGGATTGAACCTTTAATTTCTCCAGAGTTTAAGAAATTCAAGCCCGAATCAATACCATTTCTTATTGAAGATTTCAACAAGCAGCTGTCACAAATTGCACGGTTGGGTGAGAATTTCGGCAATAAAGTCTTTGACTCAGCAGCTGGTACATGGGCAAATGTCACTTCTAACAAGATCACAAAAATGCTAAAGGCTGAGAGTCAAAAATCTGAAGAATCTGAGAGCAATACAGAAATAAATGTGAAAGAAGTAAAATTATCCGATCAGCAACTAGAGAAATTGGTAAATCTAAATTACAGCGGGAGGGTTGACTATGCGTTGCAGCAGGGATATCTTAACTTTTCTTTGTTATCTTCAATTAGTGCGCATGTCAGTTACTTTGAAGATGAAAATGTTGCTGCTTTCATAGTGCAAGAGACGTTAGGGGAAAAAAAGAAAGTGACTCAAAAGGCAGTGACAATACTTAGTCATGATGAGCGTGTATAAAACAACCTAGTTGTCGAAATAGATGAAAATTTATATGCATTAGGGACCCACCCGTGTGAGAGTATACAATTTTATAGCAAATCGTCTAAAGACTGTTCTGAATCTCTTTTTATTAAATCAAGCATCCCATCAGGTAATACTGGCTTGCCGTTCTGATCCAGTACGTAACGGAATGGCATTTCTGTAGCTTCATTCTTGTTGAATCTGAATTCTGGATAATCAATAAACTTTATTTCGTCAAAAGAAATCTTTTTATCAACAATCAACTGCGTTGTTCTAATAGCCGTATCTGTTGTCATTTGCTTATTTCCAAGTCTTCTACCTACGAACCCGTATTTCCTACGTAGCTCTCCAGTTCTATCTCTTGGTGGATGGTCACCTAGGATACCTCCAAATACAAAATAGTCAAACTTGCCAGCATCTTCAACGACCAAATCAGTTTCTGCAGCAGGGTCTAAAAGGCAAACTCTTTGTTTGGTTACTGGTAAATCCTCGGTTCCGATTTCAGTGACTTCGCTTGTAGTCCATCTCAGACCTAGATCTTTTAACTCTTGAGGAATATCAGACTCGGTGGTACCTTCTGGCAGCGAGGTTAAAATCAAGTTTTCTTTACCGACCTCTTTGATGATAGCAGAGTACTCTAGGATAACCCATGCTGTGAAACCAGCTTCCATATGCTCGATCACGTATTTCATCTTAGTGGTATGGAATGTTGTAGCTGTCCGATTAGATCAGTTTGCTCAGACATAGGCGTTAGATGATCATCAATTTTTCATTTTGCACTTCAGAAGATGGCAGAGTAGGTTCACAATTAGTTAAGGTAGCAGAACTACAATTAAATAAAAAACTGGACGCAAATTCAAGAGTTCGACATGCCTTGTTTGCTACATGACTCAATTGATGTTCTTTCGTTTTTTATGTATTCAGGTTTGTTTTCTATGTTTCAAAATTCTTCGTTATTGAGGATGAATTGCAGGCTTGAATATGAACTGGGTTACTGTTTCCCATCTTAAATTTAAATTGGCATTTTATAATTGTTAAATCCTTCTAGCGTATATCATATGTTAAGAGTTCAAGCTTATTTTTTTGCCTCAGCATCGGCATCTTTGAGGAAATCACTAAAAAAATTAAGGTTAATCGTTATTACTAAAAGTTATTTCAATTTCTTGAGTTGTCTGGGACTTACTTGATCAATTTCTCAACGTCAATGTCGTCACCTTTAGAGGCTGTAGAACTTGCTGCTGGAGCTGCTGCTGGGGCTGCTGCTGGAGCTGCCACTGCTGCTGCTGCTGCTGCTTTCTTGACTTCAGAAGCTGCTGGCTTTGATGATAAGTAGCTTGGTGCAACTGCAACTGCGGTAGCAACACTTAGAGTTGTGATGGCAATTATATGAGAACCGACTTGTCTTCCAAAAATTGTGTAGGTAGCAACCATTTTGATATCTTCTAAGTGTTAAGATCAATCGAATTGAAACGAGTTACTTCGCGTATCAAGAGGAACGATCTTTCGTGCACTTCGTTACTGTCGTTGTTCAATTCACCCAAAATAAGGGGAGCAATTGCAAGTTACCCGAAGGAGATTAATAAGCAATTACATCAAAACAAATTATATTGCCCAAATTTAGAGTATTTCTTTGTTAGGCGATATAGATCTTTTTTTAATCTTAATCAGGAAATCTCCGGTTTGGGATCCAATTATTCTCGAATTTTTCCATGGAAAAAAAGCAGCATTTCAGAAAAAATCGTGGAGTCCAACTTTCTTTAACTTCTTACCATCAAGGTTCAAGGTTCAAGGTTCTACTATCACAAGCAAAATGGTAAGTCATTTAGCTCGCTGCCATCTATAACAATAATTAATGTGATTCTTTTCTAGTCATCTGCATTGAAATCGATCAAATCAATTGTCCCATTATTAGACCGTGTATTGGTTCAACGTATCAAAGCCGAAACTAAAACCGCTTCTGGTATCTATATCCCAGAGAAAAATGTCGAGAAATTGAACCAAGCCAAGGTCATAGCTGTGGGACCTGGTTTCACCGACTCAAACGGTCAAAAGGTTGTCCCACACGTCGCACCTGGTGACACTGTCTTGATCCCACCTTTTGGAGGTTCTACTGTTAAAGTTGGTGATGATGAGGTTATACTCTACAGAGATTCAGAAATTTTGGCCAAAATCAACCAAAATGCTTAAAAATAGTGGTGAATACAAATTCCGTGGAGTCGTTATCTTCCTGTATATAGAAGAACTATAGCAAAGTTTTAAAATAAACCGATGCCTCCGTGAGCTTTTTGTAATGTTCAAATCTTCTCAAGTTTTAATGTCTTTGCTTCTCTATAATAATTGTCAACATCGAATCTTGCCAAGAACTGTATAGCTGTCTCGTCATCGTCCGCTTTGAATATGGACCATTTTTTGAAGTGCAGGTCTTTTAGCTGGCCCTCCCATAACAACCCACATTTATTATTACCTAAATCATAATGAACCTCCGCAACATCAACACTATCTGTCCAGCTGATTCTTCTCATCATCAGTTTCTTATAAGCGTTGACACTTTTCTCACTTCCTTCCACAATCACCAAAGCAAACTCTTTAGTATACAACAGAGTACCAACTAAATGCAATTGATTGGCGTTCATATCAACTTTAAACTTGTGAGATGGGTGGACTAGTTGATCCACTATAAACACAGCTGTGAAATAACCCTTTTGTAAGTTCTTATCAAACTTGGCTTCCAGCTTCGCATGCCGCTCTTCCTTAGTCAGCTTTCTTTCCTCATTGATAGCCAAATGTTTTTTCGCCCTCTCTTCGACCTCCTTCCTCACTCTTTGTTCGACAGCAGTCGGGTCCTTGATCGCTTCATTAGTAAGGGCATTCATTAGGTTACTTAATTTCACTTTCGGTGGTGGTGCAGGTTCTAAACCTAGCCGTATTTTGTCTTGCTGCTCCTTATACCGTTCCGCACGATCATTTCTTCGTATTCTCTTCATCTCCTTCTTAGTTAAAAACAGAGGCTTCGCGGCTGGCAAATGACGCTCCCATGGTGCTTTTATAGGGATGGGATGTTGAACATAGATGGTAATAGCGTCTTCATTTAACTTTGTATAGTCTCCATCAATCAATAGAGGCTCATCCCACCACTCAACCTTGGGTGGAAGTTCCAGTTTATATTTGTCCTCTCCTATACTCAGATCAGGCTCGAGACCAGCTTTTCTCTTACTCTCATCGATTTTACGTCTGATCTCTGCAAGCTTCTGCTGTCTCCTAATTTCGT
Organism: Liangdongia quercuum; assembly: GCA_030579675.1. Classification (NCBI taxonomy): domain Eukaryota; kingdom Fungi; phylum Ascomycota; class Saccharomycetes; order Phaffomycetales; family Wickerhamomycetaceae; genus Liangdongia; species Liangdongia quercuum. Next base: position 19,912 of record JAKTRK010000072.1, on the reverse strand, counting down.
TGGCTTCTTTTATATACTTGCCTGATTCGTTGAACTTCAGCTCACGCTTTCTCCGTATTTGACTAACATCACTCAAGTATGGGTTTATCTGGAATCCTCTTTTGTTAAGCTTTGCTAAGTTTGGATTTATTGGCTCTGGCTTGACCTCCGCTTTGCCTGAGAGGAGTGGATGAAGTTCAACATTTAACCCACGCCCTATCGTACTCCCGCCATTATCATCTTTATCAGACTTCTTGTTTTTATTAATATTCGCTTTCGCAGCTGCAATTCTGTCTTTTAAGGTCTCTTTTTTAGATGTGGTGTTCTGTGTTATTTCATCAAGTTTTCTAGCTTTTCGCTCTGAGATTCGCTGTATTGCTCTTTGAATGGCCTCGTCTCTCGTGGATGTGTCCTCATTATTCCTGGATTTCTTAGCCAAGCTATTGGAGTCCACCTCTGCATAATGCCTTTTACTCATTTACGCTACTCTTTCTAATACCGTGTGTCCCAACACTCTCAGGTACTTACTGCAAGTCTATTTTTTCATGAAATATATATACATATATATTATATAATCAGATGTGGAAACTAGAACAAGACTCAAATGCTTGGAGCTTGACGGTGGCTAAAAGTACTCCGAACCCCAACTATGAGGACATGCAGTACAAGATTGGACGCATTGGACTATGCCATATATAAGTAGAAGAGACTCATTGAAAGAATAGAGCTGTAATTTGAAATTTCATCAATGGAGGAGGGTTCAACATTATTATTCAAGTTGCCGAACAACTACTATTAGGAATATAACCAATAATAATATTCGATAATCGAGGACTATTCCCCAATATTATTGTACCTTAAATTCAACAGTTTGATGGGAGGATCTAAATGATACCTAAGCTATCAAAGATATATGAAAATGCTATGGATTTTCAATTCTCGAGTGGTTGAATATAAAGTTGTAAGAAAGAATAATCAATAATGACTACTTCTGTTCTATTCCTGCTGTATCCCAAAGCAAGAATTTGAATATGCCTCCACTATTTACTTTCCTGGTTTTATTAGTACTGTTTGGTAACTGATTTTCTGAACCTGCTTCTAAAATATTATCAATCTCATCAACTTCTTTAATATCCTCATGTTTCCTAACCACATTCATGATTGAGATCACATTCATTAATTCTTGATCATTGAGACTTTCATTGGTTTTATCCTGAGTTTTTCCTTCGATGCATGATGATAAGGCACCGGGTTTCTCAAATTCTAAAGATATTTGTTTCTCTTTACTGATCAATAATATTCTAGCTAACCAATAATATTCGACTGCATTTCTGCAAAATCCAAACTTAGTCCACTCATTCTTTGGTGTGAATTCTAAGAATCTATTCCAAAGAATCTTCCAAATGTTTAATGCTTTTTTCTGCTGATTGATTTGTTCTTTTGTAAATAAGTCTAGTAGTTGTTTTTGAAACCACATATTGACATAAAGTGCTGATTTATTGAATAGTTAGCAATATAAACCTCCATAAAATGAAAAAAAGAAAATAGCCACATACCATGAATAATTATAAAGAAGTCATACATAATTAAGGTGAAATTTTTATCAAGAACCTCAGCATTCACAATATATCTCACAGTATTCAGAAATTTAGGCCTTGTTTCGTATGTTTCAATCCATTGTTGGTAGGAAGTCGAATCCCAACTATTATGGTGTGCTGGTAAAGGTAAAGCTAATTCTGACGGTACAATTCTCGGTGGATCATTAAAAAATATTAAATATGAAGTATCCAATAGAAATATTGAATAAATCGTTCTAATTTGCATTTCTTTATTAATCCACTCTTTCCAACCTTTTGAATCATTAGAATAATATTTTGAGTGATCAAGTGTTGTTAATTCTGACAGTCTAGCAATGAAAACAAGTTTGATGAAATTTTCTCTTGCAAATGATCTATCTTGTAAAGTGCTGGACCATGATAATGCATTGAAAATACAAATATAGGCTTGAACAACATGTAAAGGGTATTTTTGAGAGCCTAAAGATTTTGATTTATTCATTATATCGCATCCTTCTTTCGCTTTGATGTATCCAAGTACTTTTCGTATCTGACTCATTGACCTTGTAATATCTAATTCCACCTTTGAATACAAAGCACCAATCAAGACAATACAATAAAGTAGCGAGTCTGGAGTTTCTAAAGGATCGAATGTTGGCATATGCAAAAAGGGAGTATGTAACTGGAAGTTTCGAAAATATAAGGAAATAAACTGATTTACATTTGTCACATCTAACCAGTTTTGTACATGTTTCGGTAAAATATCTGTTATTTGATGACATTTTAACATATGACAACTAGTTTCTTTTGTTGGAGATATATAATTGACATCAATACCAGGGGAAATATTCAGGAGATCTATTAAATCATTCTTAGTGAAATTAAACTCTTCAAAAAATCTATAATCATAAAATTGCTGGGAATCACTAGAAAAATCAGTAGGAAATGGACTTCTGAAGCCATAGTTTATCATTAAGTCATCATTACCTGTTGTAGATAAAACACTTTGAGGTTCAATTGGAACTAACAAATCAGTTGTTTCTGAACTTTTCAAGCAGTCCTTTTTCCTTTCAAGGCAGTTATTACACTTTGAAGAACCTTTGGTTGTTGTACATTTGATTTTGAGTTTTGAACATCGATTACAACTGTGTCTTTTACGACCTTTATGAACTTTAAAAGGATCCAATGAATTACTTGAAGTACTTAGATCCGAATGACTAGCGCATTTACAACTGAGAAGGTGTCTCTTCAATGAATCTGACCTTGTGAAAATTGACTGACAAAACTTGCATTTTGAAACTTGTTGTGAAGCTTTGGCATGTATTGAATCAACATGTCTTTTGAGAAGATCCTTTCTGGAAAACCACTTGGAACATATATCACATGAAATAGAGATGTTGGCCATGCCTTGATCTCAAATATTGAAACTCTATTGACAGCAAATAGATAGTGTAGCTCCGAAAGTTATTCCTAACGTTATTTAAATTGTGTATGGCTCTTCTTGCGTGAACTTCGGATGACGATATGACACCGCACAGTATTTGTTTTAAACTCTTACAACTTATAGATGACAATCTACAAGTCGTTATGAAATTGAAATTCACCTTGAGGATAGAAAGCATAGAGAAGAGAATAAACCCATATCGATTCTATCATTGATAACGAACAGTGGAAGGTAATATACTATATTACACGTGACAAATGGAGATGCTTTGAGTCGTGTTCTGACCAATTTCTCATCTAAATTATATCAATAGAGATAAAAACACTATGATGGAGATATCCTAAAGATCATACATGTGCAAAGTTTCCATTAGTCATATTGATTCTAAGATTTTCTAGAGTTTTTCTGTGACACTTGTTGATAGCAGAAATAAGAGCTGTTTGAATGGTGAGCTTTTTCGGAATTGAGTCCCTCTAGATTTCTCAACAATTCCAATATTCTTAACACTACGTCACAGAAATAAATTCACGAGTTGTACAATTTGGTGGACATACGCTAAATAACTCTATTTATTTTCCCTGTATGAACATCATAAGCATAACCGCTGATTGGTATATCCAAAATAAGCTTATTTCTTTTCAAAAATTGTACATCATCAATAATACTTTGGTTGACATCAGAAAATGGCAAGAACGCAAAATGGTCGACATTTTCCCCAGTTTCATTCAAAACTTGTTCTCTTAACTCCTCATCTTTAAACGTAAGCATCCCACAATCGGTATGATGAATGAGAACAATCTCTCTAGTTCCTAGCAGTCTTTGTGAAATGATTAAACTACGTAAAGCATCAGTAGCTCTTCCACCAGCATTTCTTATAACGTGGGAATCACCTTCTTCTAATCCCAATGCTCTTGCAGGGTCAATTCTTGCATCCATACAAACAACAACAGCTACTTTACGACTAGGAGGTAAGGGCAAACTGCCTTTTGTGAATTGGGCGGCATATTTAGCGTTATCTTTTTCAAAATGGGAAGCAACGGTCATTTTAATTTGTAAATGGTGCTGAAATTGGTGCAAATCATTTTCGTTTTAATTGCATTGAAAAATAATCATCTTTTTATACTTGCCTTGTGACTAATTGTTCGAGAGTTTATAGTGGCTTGAAATTTGCATTATATCATGTGCATGCTACTTAAATCATAGCGTTATCATTCTAAACGGTAAAACTCCGCAATCTAAAAATTGTCCTTTTATGATAAATTGCTTCCATAGATCGAGAAGAAATTGTGGCACAAAATTCCGGAGAACCTCCACCTCTTCAATTTTATTGTGAATTGAGATATAAATCGGTCGATATATTCAACTGTTAGGCACAATGATGATGATGCCTTTGAATTATTAGCAAATACATAATACTCAGTCATCCAAGTCATAATGAGCTTGTCAATTGCTGAACGAGATCAGAAAAGAAGAAAACCCCTTACTGTTCAAGAGGAGGAAGAAGATGAGTTCATCACAGAGGCCATTTTAAAATGGAGAAAACAAGAAAAGCCTACCAGTGATCATCAATGGATTCAGAGGGCAATAGAAGCTTCAAAAGTGCTATCAAAAAATGCTGCTAAAAGAGATCGTGAAGGTAAAGTCCCTAATCAAGAAATAAACCTTCTCAAAGCTGCTGGATTTGTAAATTTACTTGGTCCTGTTGAGTTTGGTGGTGGTGATCAAACTTGGGAATTATCATACCGTATTGTTGTTGAAATTTCTAAGGCTGATGGCAGTATTGGTCATCTTTTAGGAAACCATTACTCTTGGTTTTGGTCCTCAATATATTTCAGTACTATCGAACAAAGAAAGAAATGGTTAAGAATTCTCACAGAAGGAAACTTTTATATTGGTGGAGCTGTTAATCCAAGAAATAACGATATGTTAGCTATTCCGTCTGAAAATGGTAAGAAATTGGTTTTTAGAGGTAAGAAACATTTCTGTACTGGAAGCACAATGTCCGATATTATGATCTTAGAAGGTGTTCTCCCTGATGGAGAACACGTATTTGCTTATGTTCCTTCAGATCACCCTGGTCTAGTTTATTTAGGGGATTGGGATGCTGTTGGTCAACGACTTACTGAATCTGGCGGTGTAGTCATTAATGATGTTGAAATTGATTGGGAGGATGCTCTTGGTTTTGTTGATAAAGTTAAAATTATAAATGACGCTTATTCTAGTCTAATTCTACCTGCTGTTCAATTACAATTTGCCGCTGTTCATACAGGTGTCGGTTTAGGTGCCTTAGAAACAGCTGCTGAATACACTAGAACTATTACAAGAGCTTGGCCATATGGTGGCGATAACAAAGAGAGTGCAACCGATGAATGGTATATTAGAGAAAATTATGGTGACTTAGCTGCTAAATTATATGCTTCTGAAGCATTGGTCCACCAAACAGGAAAACAAATCTCAAAATATTTACATGCTCCGAGATCTAAGATAACAGAGGCTAAAAGAGGTGAATTAGCAGTCTCTGTAGCTGCGAGTAAAGTTGTGGCAGCTTCAGCTGCTCTTGAAGCTTCCTCAAAAATCTTTGAATTAACAGGATCCAGATCAACTTTAAGAAAATATGCGCTCGATAGGTTCTGGAGAAATACAAGAGTTCACTCTTTACATGATCCATTGTCTTATAAAAAAAGAGAAGTTGGTTCTTACTTTTTATTGAAAGAGATACCAACCCCATCCTGGTATAGTTAGATGTAATTGTAACATAGAGATCCTGTGTATAGAGTTATAATACATATAAACAGAAAAATAATCTGAAGTTTCGCAGCCTATCGTGTGCTCTAAAACCAACATCAAATAGTTGATAATAGAACAATGTATATTATTAAGTGCAATGAAAATTAGGCTTATCCTGTACTTTTAGGTCATGTCAGATTATCAACTAAATTATTCAAGAAACGAGGAGTCTTCCTACAGTTTATGAACAATCAACTAATAATACATATTTCATGGTAGAAACACTGGAAGAGAAGTCTTAATTGACCCGATTTGTATTAGCAGATCCGAATGGATGGTATTTGACACAATTTGCTAATATATAAAGCATGGTCATTATTACGAGAACAGTTTTATAACGGCTTAGCACTGCAAGATATGACACTTCTTTTTAATATACAGCATGATTTTCTACTCACTATAAACATTTTTCTTAATATGATGTCAAATAGGAGCTAATCACAACTATGAAAGTCGACCTTAATACTTGGACGGCCATATCGAATTACCTGAAACTTACTGTTTATAGACCAACCCACAAACTCAGCTCTCTTTCCTTCTTAGGAAGTAGGAAGTTGAATGAGCATAGAAAAGGAATTCTTGAGAGGCGTATTTTGAGGTCAGGATAACCGTTGTTGACAGGAATAGAGCCACAATTTAATTTAGTCCGCCTTTATGTAAGACCCAATGAGGCTATTTACCGTTAGTGGAATACTTAGTGAAGAACAATAGAAAGCGTTAACATTGTAGCAATACAGCTTGAAAATTATAGGCAACATTCAAAAGAATGGATATTCTGAAATATAGTATGACAGTTGTAAATTGTGATTGCAAAGGGATCAACTCATACTAGACGTGCAGTTTAGTTACTTATTTATGTGGTGGAGGTGGTGGCTTCGCTCAATAAAATCTTTCGAACCGGGTACGTATTATTCTGTATAATTTTTCATGTGGAGGTTTTCCGTGATTTTCATTAAAAAGATCTGTAGGCTCATCTACTAAAAATTCAATCATGTTAAAATATGTGATATCAGATCGGTAATATGATACATATTTTGCCACATTTGTAATCAAAAGATATAGACCAAGCTGCCTTTTTTCCATTTCATTTGTCACAATGCACATAATCAATATAAAACTAAGAGTCGCCCACCTATCAACGCTTTGTTTTATGCGGTAGTTGTTAACTAGAATAAATCGATAAAAATGACATCTGAAGTGTTTCCCCTTTATGGACAAGGTACTGGATATGGTTTAGTTATAGGTATTGGTGCATTCTATGCTATTGGTATGACACTTCTTTCATTCTATTTGAAGAAGTTTTTTAAAGAGGTTCAAGATTCAGAGATGTATTTGACAGCTAAGAGATCCATTAAAGCGGGGTTAATAGCCTCATCGGTTGTCTCATCATGGACATTATCTGCTACACTTTTAACCTCAACAACATTTACATATCTTTATGGTGCTTCAGCTGCTTTTTGGTACGGTGCCGGATGTTGTTGTCAGATCTTCTTCTTTGCTGTTGCTGCTATTGAATTAAAGGCAAAAGCACCACATGCACATACATTTCTTGAAGTTGTCAAAATGAGATATGGCTCTTCCGCTCATTTAATTCTCGCATTTTATTCAATGGTGTATCAATATTTTATATCTGTTAATCTATTAGTCGGTGCTGGTCAGATTTTTAAAGCTGTTACTGGTATGGCTGAAGAAGCAACTTGTTTTCTCTTCCCGATTGGAGTAGCTATTTATACATTGTTTGGTGGGTTGAAGTCCACCTTTTTAACTGATTGGCTTCACACTAGTGTGATTTATATAATCACTTTGATTTCTTTATTTGTATTATATGCAACATCAAATTTAGAATTTGCTGGCTCACCAGATAAAATCTATGAATTGTTGGTTCAAGCAGCTATAGATTCTCCAGTTGCTGATAATGCAGATGGATCGTATTTAACTATGCGAAGTTTCTATGGTGGTCTAGTTGGTTTGATTTTCTTAGGTGGTGGATTCTCCGCCTGTGTTGATTCACAATTGTTTCAAAAAGCTATTGCAGCACATCCAAAATCAACATTTTTAGGTTATACACTTGGTGGATTATGTTGGTTCACTGTCCCTTTTTGTTTGGCAACTACATATGGATTAGGTGCACGTGCTTTGGAAAATACGCCAGCATTTGCTACCTATCCTAACCCTATGACTACTGAGCAGATTAATAACTCCTTAGTGATGCCTTTTCTTGCTTATACCATAATGGGTAAAGGTGGTGTTATAGCTATATTAATTGCTTTATTTCAGGCTGTCACCAGTGCTTTAAGTTCTGAAACTGTTGCTATTACTTCATTGTTCACATATGATATATTCAGAACATATATCAAGCCTGATGCTACAGGAAAGCAATTGGTTGTTTTCTCTAGAATAATTCTCATTGCTTTTTTAGTTATTATTGCATCTTCTGCTGTTGGATTTTGTCATGCGGGGTTCTCGGTCAGCTTCATTGTCACTGCCATTGGTATTCTAATTGATGGTGCTGTAATTCCATCCGCTTGTACATTGTTTTGGAGGAAACAGTCAAAATATGCAGTCACTATAGTTCCTGTTATTAGCTCAATGGCTTCTATCAGTACTTGGATCGGTGTTGCATACCATAAATATGGCGCTGTTAATATTACAACTCTGAGTGAATTCATTCCTACTGTTGCAGGAAACATGCTAGCTCTTGGTGCACCTATTGTTCTAACACCGTTGATTACTTTTATTAAACCAGAAAATTACGACTTTGAACAATTGAAAACTTTAACAAAAGCTGATGATTCTGGATTCTTTAATGATGGAGACAGTGGTTCTGAATTTGCTAATGCATTAGAAGAAGAAGAGAACAAAGAGTTTTTTGATGAACTTCCCAGAAGAAGAAAAAGAGGTATGATTGTTTCTTCGTTTATTGTTATATCACTCTGTATCTTGTGGCCGATTCCAATGTACGGAACCAGTTACGTTTTTAGCATAGCATTTTTTAGAGGATGGATTGTTGTTACGTTTATTTTTGCATTCTTAGCTTCTGGAACCATCATATTAATGCCTTTAATTGAATCTAGAAAAAGAATATCGAAATTCTTATCTTTTATGCTGAATGGTGTGTCAGGATCTAAGAATATAATACAAGATAACGAGGAAGTTCATATTGATGATGTTGGTGAGAAGGATGCTAGATCTCAAGTCGTCACCTTAAGCCTGAAGTCTTCTTAAGATTGCTTTACTCTTCTATATTCTGTGTTAATCGTTCAATATCTGGTTCATACTTAATTGTTTACTGCTTGTGGTTTAGTTGTTTGTTATTTGTATATACGTATAATCTTCAAATTTCTATTGTGTGGTATTTTTCAACAGAAAAGTGACACACCAAAATCAACAAGAAACTTGTATGCTCTAGAAGACTTAATAAATGTGGCACCCGTAGTTACTCCAAATTTAAGAATTATTTGGACGTTTCTAATACATGTATCGAGAAATTATTCTAATATCATAGAATTACTATTTGCTATTATATTCACCTTTTTCTTTCTGTACCCACACGGTCTGTTATATGTCGTTTTATATCAACATTAGTGAAATTTCAATCGTTGTTTGAGAAGCACATCTTCTGCTGGTTTCTTGTATTAGACAAAAAAAATGATAGATTGATTTTTAATATTTAGGCAAGATTTCTCAAATATAGTAAAACGCGTTTCAGGCCTCCCATGGTACTAAGTAATAAATTCAGTCCCAACAAATCACATCAACGAAAGAAACCAGAATCAATGAGTAGGTCAGCTTCATGCCAATCCGAACCCCTCATGACCTTCGGTAATTGACAATAGCAAAGCAGCCCTTAATGTTTCATATGAATCATAAGCTGGCAAATCTATTTGATTGAAGCATGTGTGTGAAGAAGGTAAACGATCAGTTGGTCCAAAATCCCTATGAACACTGAACTTATTTGCACCATTGGAGCCACCTAGTTCTTTGAATCCATTGAGTGGAACTTTACTAGTACCAGTAGCAAATTGTAATAACTTAGCGCGCTCTTCTTTGTCAAAAGAGCGCACAGCTCTCCAGAAATAGGATATTTCTCTTGACGATGCAGTATAGTTGACGTACACTGTATTGTTTTTCCAGTCGTCAACATCAATGTCCGGCAGACCAGATATCAATAACTCTAGCTCTTGTTCATCAAATATGGAAATCAACTCTTTCGGTATGATTTCGTGGAATCCTTGCAAGAAATTATCGACCTGTTCTTTGACACTAGTTTGCAGTCTGTACTCAACAACCAAGCGAACGTATTCCTGCTTATTTTCTTCAGAAACAGGAACATCACGACCATTAGGAATCAAGTCCACAATCTTGACAGCCCCATAATCATCAGTCTCGACAGAAAATGTCTCGATAATGATATCAGTAATGTCATTCTCGAGCATCCACATCAACGACTTATAATATTCCAAATCAATTGTTTCCAAGTCCTTCAAGGATACAGGGCGTCCTAATATGCTTTTATATACATCTCTGCTGAAATGACAATCCAAGAAGCAACCATCATATATGGCCTTCCCAATGACACGTCCTATAAATTTGAAGAATGAGAGATGTTCAGGATTTACCCATGAGGTACGATTTGGATGAAATGTTGTCTTATCGGATGCAACTGGTAAAAATAATGCATAGTCAGGATTGAACATCTGACGCGAAAGAACTTGGTACCATTCTCTCGTTACACCACCTGCATCAATCCCGGCTTCCCCCTTGAACGCAATATTCAGCTTAGAGTCACGGAATTCCTCTTTCGGTTTGAAAAACAATGCCCTATATGAATCTAAGAATACTTGATCACGTCTGATTGTAACATTCAACTGTTTCGCTTCCTCTGTTTCTGAATGTAGCTGTCTGTCGAAATAATTCTTTTTGTTATCAAATTCCAGAACTTTTGGATTTCTGACCAGCATAGCGAATGGACCACCCATTAACTTCGGATTACCTCTCACCATCTGATTCAAGATCTTCTTATGCGTGTCTGTGAAAGAAAAGAACAAGCTTTCAATTGGTTCACTGGCAAAATCATATTTCTTGTTCTCAAACCGCAATAGGTCCCTAGTCTGTAATTCTTTGACTTTACTGTGCTTGCAAACGACCATCAAGGCTTCAATCAATGGTAACAGTGCTGTACCAATGTGACTGAATTGATGTTTTCCTTCCAGAATATCCAAACACTCACTCAAAGCACCCCATAAAGGACCCAAAGTTAATTTGTTATATAGATCTGTCAGTTCTTTTTCATTGTCACAGTCATTATCACCTCCTTTGTCATTACTTTTGCCAAACAAATAATCCAAAGCAGTGAGAACACGCAATAATTTCGCTTGATCAGAACTGGAAGACGTGAATTTCACCATTAGATCAGTTTCAGAGTCTCTGCTGCTGCTATCAGCTTCAAGGGATTTAATCAAGAATTGTAAGTCTGATATAATAGTTTTACTCAATCTTGTGGCAAGAAGAGAAAGCTCATTTGCAAACAATTTCTCAGCAACGTCAAGTACTAGCAAATTTTGCATTGCATTCAAGGTTTGCAAGAATGTGCGATTCGAACAGTCATCTGCTGTTAATATAGTGACAATGCTTTGTAGGCCAGAATTCAAAATTTCCGGTAGCTCGATTGGCTTTTTAGTTTTATTTTCCTCTAGATCCTTGAATTCTTTTTGGGCTTTCTTTAAGGTTACCAATGGGCGAGTGTTAATTTGAATTATGCGAGATAGCGTTTCCAATAAGGAAGATTTTTCCTTAACAACAGGATTGTTCAAAAGTCCTAATAAAATATTCAAAGGGTACCTGTTCTGTCTAACTACAGATTCCTTTTTCTGTTTGGAGCTCGGCTTTTTTCCTAGTACAACAGGTTCGTGCTCTGTTAAGAAAAAATATCTGAGATGAAAATCAAACTCTAGCATCACTTGTAAGGCTTCTAAAATTTGACTTGTTACGACAAATGGAGTTGAATGAGTAGGAAGTTGAAATGATCCTGAGTTTGAAACCTTGTTTTGAAGAGGGGTTGTAGGAGTTTTAGGGGTATTGATCTTCCCAGCACTATTAGCAGGATTGAACGCAGCTTTAGCCTTGTTTGTGACATTATAAAACGTTCTCTCAAGAGCTTGTTGACTGCTCGTTCCATCCTGTAAAATGGCAACTAGAAGACCTAAGAGCTCTGCTCTAGTTTGCTTATTGTAGCAAGCTTCACCATATAACTGGAAGAGCTCTCTTCTCCGGTTGAAAGACTGAGGAACAAATACTGAACGAACTAATGAAGCAACACCAAATCGATCAACAAGGGGTGTGAAGAATACTTTCTGCTTTTCATCTTTCTTTTTAGATTCATCTTCTTGAGCTCCCTCTCCTCTTTCAACTTCCTCAGGCTCAGTTATGAAACTCGATTGCCTATTGGAGAACGCTTCCTGTGCCAATATTTCGTCACGAATAGACTCGGGTAAAGCATCTAAGAAATCTTGATCAATCTCTCGACTCGTGACACCATTGGCGGAAGCCTGAGCACGGCGTTCTCTAATATGCTGTGTTAGAACTTCTTCTCGCATGTAATCAGGCAAAGCTTCAAAAAATTCGGGATCAATGTCAGTTCCTCCGATATCCACTTCACGATTTCCGACAGTTACCATGACTGGATCATGATGTGACGGTGCATTATTATCTTCATCCGCCAATTCTTGATTATCGTTGATAATCCTTGTTGCTTCCTCTCGTTTACGTTTCGTCTCCTCCTCTTCTTCTTTCTTCTTTCTCTCCTCTTCTTCTAACTTCAGTCGTTCCTCCTCTTCAACTCTTTTCTTCTGAGATAGCTCTAAGCTTGGTCCATAAATCCGATTGACTATCACATTTAAAAATCTTAAGGGATCTTGAACCTTGTTAAAGAACATACCATTTGCTTCGTTCCATCTTTCTCTGGTAGATGCTAATTGGAAATGATGGCTATATTTGTTGCTCGAAAGAGGAGTCAATAAATCAGAGACGTGCTCGATCGCGTGACCACCATTCCTCAAACCAGCCCCTAGATTCAGTATGCTTCCCAAATCTGCCAGCTGTTCAGCATTAAAAATTAGTCGTGGACGGCTGTTGTATCTGTTACGGTGACGACGACCTACTGCACGGCTATGGCGATGTCTAGTAGGATCAATCTCAATTGAAGTACCTCTCAATTCAAAAACTTCATCCTCTGAAACATCCTCTTCAAGCACAGAATCTGAAAGTGGATCATGCCAGTCGTGCAAATTGAGCTCATCATAATCATCTTCATCTTCTCCATCCAGTTCCTCTAAATCAGAAGCAAGTTCGTCATTTTGTTCGCTTGCATCTTCTTCAATGGATAACTCCTCATCAGAAAACTCAGTCTCGCCGTGATCTTCATTTTCAGATCCAGATTCTCCATATAACAGACCCTCATTGTCACTATTCATTTCTTCATCATCATAGCTATTCTCCAATTCTGATCCAGATTCAGATTCAGATTCAGAGTCTGTATCGCTTACTAAATTATTATCATCTGAAACAACTTCAGCTGCATCGCTTCCAATCAGATCATCATCGTCTTCATCGCTGTAAACAATTTCAATACGGTCACTAACACCGTCTTCATCGTATCTCATATCGACATCATCTTCAGATCCGATATCCTCGTCATCCTCGTCATCTTCATCATCTTCGTCATCTTCATCACTATCATCCTCCTCTGAATCAATATCTTCAACATCGTACATACCTAACGTTGAGTTTTCGAAAATATTTGGGGTTTCTTCTTCGTTGTAATCAGCTTCAACTTCTTCCTCATCAGCAGTGTTATTTGGTAAATCCTTCTTGAAGTAATCGCCATATCTATATTTAATATCTGCTATAGTAGATAAGGTTCCTAATAACTCTTTCGAAACAGCATCATACTTCGGGTGATTAACGTCCAGATCAGCGAGTATTCCTGAAAGTGTTTGGGGAACATTGGCCTCAATACACACCTTACAAATGTGGTAAGAATCTTCTTCAATGGAAGCTCTATCGAAGCACTTGTCAGTCGGAGTTATCAATAAATTATGCAAGACATTCGATAGCTGTGATGTCTGCATATAAATAATTGTATTAGAATGGTTTGAAGACATCAAATCCTTTATGATCTTTTGTATGGAATCAACAGTAAACTTTCTGATGAAAAGCAAATCGCGGTCAATACTTTTAGGATCATCCTTGTATTTTACATTATCCTTGTCATTCACACTTGAAATAAAAGCAATAACTGTAAGACAGGCATATTTGAACACTTCTTCCTTCCTCTCGTTCTCTGAATCTGATAATTTCTTGTCTAGGTTTTTATTCTGAAGAAACTGGTGAAGAAGAAAATTTAATGATGTTGAACGAGGCTTTGCTGAATCCTGTATTTCAGTCTGGAAAAGCTGCTTTTTTGAAAACGTTAAAAATTCGAATTTGCTCTGCTTATATGAAGCAAGAAGTTCTATCAGTAGCTTCAGCAGGAACGTTATTCCAGAGAAGTTATGATTCTTTGCTAGATCCACCTTGCGGGGTTTAGGAAACTCTACTTTCTTTTTCTGTTCTTCGAGATCTTCTTTTTCTTTCTCAGTTAATGGAGGATCAGAAACCCAATCTTGTTTAGCAACTGACATCAATTGGGTAAGAATGACATGAATTATTCCAGTATTATTCTGATTCAAGGAAATCTGCCCAGGGTTATCTTCCTTATCCATACTTTCGCCCGTTTCTGCGTCAACCATTGACACATCTTTTTTTGAATCAACCAAGGTCAATGTTAATCTCTTTAAAGGTTCCGAAAAATCTGCGAATCTTGTACATCTGCACAACTCATTGATATATATTTCAGGAGAACGTAAGGCAGCTGCAGATGTGTCTTTCAATATTTGTTGTACATCCTTAGTCAAGCTTCTACCTCCCTTCTTGGACTTGAAGTTTCTGTTGATTTCATTATGAATAAGCTCCGTTAAGACAGATTTACTCTCAAAGCACCTTCTAGACAATATTGCGAATGCTGATTGAATCGCTACCAGCTTTTCTTCATTTCTTTCAAAATTGGTTTCTTCTGAGTTGTGAGATAAAGAATTTGAAACCTTAGAAAAAAATCCTGCTTTTATAATTTTTTCGGCATATTCTGGATCACTTGCATAGGAAATTAGTAATTTGATGACAGCGAATGCACTTGTACTACTTGTTATTTCGCCAGTGTTTATCACAATATTGAAAATAGTATCAAGGTGATCTTGTGATAATTTGAAATATGGTGATAAGTGCTTGATTGATGGTATTGAGGCCGGCACTTCTAATGGCTTTGCATCTGGAAGATTTGATCCAGCAACAATTCTTCCTAAAATCATCACCGCTCTAGCAAACCATTCATAATTCACATATTCTGGTCTTAGGGATTCAGCAACAAATGAAGCATAGTTCTCTAAAACAGATTGACAGCCGAAAAATATCAAATCATTGGTTAATAATAAACCCAACAGCTTCAACATTGATGACAAATTTTGCGATTCAGCATCAGATATTTCGAATGAGTAGATGTACTCCAATATCACTTGTAAGGTAGTCGAACTGAAGTTCAAAACGTTGTTTTTATCAGTAGTTAGATATGAGGAAATCAAATATTCAGAGACTGCATCGATACAGTTTGGGTATAATTGGCATATCAATAAGAACTGATCCAAAATATAAGAGCTTTTCTCCTCGCGTGCCTCCTCTAGATCTGTAATAGTGCGGAAATCTCTGTATTGAGGTTGAACTAGTACAGGATCAATAGGTTCATATGGTGTTTCTTGAGCTTTCAAGTGGATTAGGTTCCACTCGTCTTCAGTTCCTTCAAAGCCATCTGCTGGAATGGTATCCTCTAATGAGGTCATATCACCATTATTTTTAACTATGAATTTCGTTGCCTCATCTTCAGGAATTCCCAATGATATTAAATAATCGATTCTTGTGCGTGAAGGTCTCACTTGCCTCCAATTCAAGGAGTACAAGGCGCCATCAGAGAAGTTGAGTCCTCTTTCAGTGTTTGTATTGTAAATGTTTTTAGCGATCTTGATGATCACAGAAACCACTGGGTCAGGAAATCTATCATCACTGTCAAACGACTCAAACTTTTCCTCGTTGAATATGGTGTCTAAGACCCCAAATGCAAATATTTTGGATTGTGTCAAATATGAGACAGCAATATTATGAGTGTGAATGTTTATAGAACCAGAGAAATCGCCTTCATAGTACATTGGGCTGTTACTAGCTATTTGTAGATCATCAAACGCAGTTGTCTTCTCCAGGAAAACTAGGATGTTCATAACTATCGCAACAACTATATTTTCTTTGTTATTAGGGACGTAAGAAAGTTCTTTGATATCTTTGATTTTTTCAAAACTAAGAGTCTTCAGTTCTTCCCAGAAATGAACTAAAAGTTCTTTTTCAGCGAAAAATCCATTCTCCTGCATAAATAGAACTGCACCTATAGTTGAAACCTTGTCTGAATTGTTATCAGTTAAACAGTAGTGAATGGTGAAAAGAAAAGTTAAAATGACTGCAGGGTCTTCATTTAAGCTACTGTGCAGTAAATCCACGAGATTCTTTGTCACTTCCTGCGCTATTCTCAGCTTTGAACCCCGTAAAACATCTGATGAGTCCTGCCTTGGATTTGTTGGTATTGATATCACAGCATTGAATATTGCAGCAATAGAAGTATGAATTCTCTGAAACAAAAATCTCAATTGACAAAGATTCTTTGCTTGAGCACTCTTCATCTCCTTTTCATCCACTGTTTTGAAATCATTATTTGCGATTCTGAGAGGAGGTGAGCTTTTCAGTGGAGGACGTGCAGAGGTCGCCTCTTCCACCGTATCAGGAGTCTTTGAACGTAAGGCAAACTCTTCAATTGTGACACGCTTCAGTAACCTGCCCAAAAGTGACAAAGTTGTGATACCTTTCTCACCTGAAAATGCTGTGGTGAGTTGTTTGATACGATTCAATGACATGGAAGAGGTAACACAAAATGTGCTGGCAAAGGAAAAGAGCAGATTGTTCAATGATATCAATTGGTTGAGTGTCTTAGTACAGAAATCTGTCTGCCCATTAGAGCTATACTTCTGGAAAATTGAGTCAGAGGAAGAATGATCCAAAAATTCACTGGCGTTGAGCAGGTTCCCATGGATAACCTCAACCAAGCCTCCTGAAGAGTAATCTCTTTTTGCTTCATCAAAATCTTTGAGAACTCCAATCAGTGAGAACATCGTTTCCGAATCAGGATAGTCATAGGTAGCATTCTTGAGAGCCAACAATGGTGCCCAGTCTTTAAATGAAATTTCATCAACCAAGTTTGTCCACGATCCGGAGCTATTTATTACTAGCACGCTGAAGAAAATAGCAGCATTTTCGATAACATATGCATGATCAACTGACTCCCAGCGAACTAGAGGGTGCTCAGTGTCATTTTCCACAACTGGATCATCTTTAGACTGATAAAGCGAGTTTCCATCAGAAGTATAGAACTGCGGTTCGGGTAAATGATCCTCAGCATATTTTGGAAGCTTTTTCATCAGGGAGATAACTTCAGTTCTTATGATAGGTTTCAGTTGTGGATGGTGTCTTGCAAGCTCTTCAATTTCGGATCCTAAGAATACTGTCTCTTCGGGCAATACCAAAGCTCTGGCACATTTGTTATTGAAAAAAATTTTGAAGAAAGTCGAAATAACATTTGAAGTTTTGATTTTTTGTAAACCATCGTTATTCAAAGAGATGGCGCCAATGATATTGGGCAATGATAGTATCAGCTCTGATGAGTTTGCGAAAAAGGATTCAAAGTTTTCAATAATGATGTCGATGGTTCCAGCTTCACTGAGAACTGGGTATGATGTAGGCTCGTTATGTATGATTGAGATAACAATGTTAAGCCCCAGTGTTAGTAGTGTGAACCCAAAGATATGGATATTGCTGAAGACCTTATTTATATGTCCCAAAAGAGGAGAGTCGAAAAGGTTTCTTGCCCTATCACCACTCTCAAGTAAGATAAGGCTATGTACCACCGTAAAGAGAGAGCGGAGGAAGCTTGCCTGTTTGAAACTAATCGAATATTGTACCAAAGATAATTTTGGTGGTCCTCCTCCATAACCAGGGTTCTCAATAGCAAAATCAATCTCGTAGTCCAATCGTTCAATCAAAGTGTTGAATCCGTTATTGTCTCTAAAGATCGATACGTACTCTGAAGATCTTGAGAGAATCGAAGGTAGCAAGTGTGCAGCTGCAGTTAATGAGGCCCGATGGTGTGTTTTGATATTGAGGAACTCGACAAGGTAAGATAAGATACCAGTAGAAACAAGGATATTTGTGACAGACTTGGTAGAAGATAAGTTAAATATCACATTGAAGAACAGAGCATTGAATCGGTCCTCAATTTTGTCTTCTTGGTTATTTTTGAGCTGTGTGATTATGTGTCTCAAATTTTGATACAACAGCCCATGGGAAACGCTAGCTCCAAGACTTTTGATAATCTCACTAGACCAGCTTTTCATTTTTGAGATGCTATCCAGCGTTTGTGCAGCTGCTATTCTCAGTTCAGAAGGTACATCATTCTGTAGATCTATCAGCTCAATCAAGAAATTCAAAATGGAGGGATCAACCTCATATAACTCAGCCGACAGGTCGTATTCGTCTTTTGTTTTAACCAAGAAAGTTATTGCTAGGCATTTTATAATGAGGAGATCTTGACGTAACCTGACGCTTTCGTCAGAATTATTGTTGAACGCTTTGGCTATGATTGCCTTTATCGAGAACGGATACCAGGATTCCTTCGGCAGTTTGTCAACGCCTTTACTGGCAATCTGTTCAATGGTTAGTTCTCGAATCTCGCTATCAGATATGTAGAGATGAGTGGCGCCTTCATGCTTAGCAGTGCTTTCAGATTTCACAGGTGCCTGTTTCCTCTTCGAAGGGGTGCCTTCGGTATTTCTCGATTGTAATGATGGTGATGCAGCATGGATACGGTGATGTGAGTGTTCGTGGGTTTTGTTCTCTTTCTGGTAATAGAGAAAGTCGATGGATTTCCACTTGTTTGGGGTTTTACTGTAATCCTTGAGGAATGAAAAAAGTGTTGCATTGGCTTCAAGCCCCGTGTTTGAATTCAGGGTAGAAGATGGTAAGCTTAAAGCGAGGGGGAATATCCGATCGCAGAGCTGCTTCTTTCTTTTCAGCAAGAGTAAGCATCTCAAGATGGCGATTATTATGGTAGTGGATGGGATTCTCAAAAGGTCATAGAGTCGGTGAGAACTGGAATACACCGTCAAATGCGTCGAGTTCTCTAGCAGTACCTTTGTGAACAAAAGAATAGAGATGAGAAGCTTTGAGTCTTTCGCATCCAGCAGTGTAGGTTTGCAGTAGATCTCCGACAGCCTATATCTTTCAATGATCGAATCAAGGATCTTGTCAAACTTGTTTAGCACAGGCACCCAGCTTACCAACGACGTTCTCGAGTCATCCCATTCCAGATGCGCACTTAGTAACTCTGGCAATTCATCACTTGTAGCTTCAGATATCTCGTTCAGGATATGCTTGAAAGGTTCAGTCTGCTCGTTGAGGTATCTTTGCTCTCTTTTAGTAATAATCATGACGATCCAAGCGGAAAGACCTCAAATGTCCCAATGTTCTGGAGTTGTACCGAGAATAGCCGCCAATTTCAACTGAAGAACTGTGCGTGGTACTTTGGAATTGAATCGAGCAATGGGGGGAGGGGTTGTAGTCTTCTCAAGCTAGATGGCGAATTCACGGGCACTTGTGCGAATTGTGCAATCAACCAGCGAGTATTAACGGAACGGCAAATCTAGGGGCGCGTCAGTCTGTGAGAAATAGGTAATGATATTGACTGAGAAAACACGCGCGCAAAAAACTAATCAGCAATTATACTGTGCTTCAGAGTTATCTCTCTTTTGAACCCACGTCTCTATTCTATTACGTATATTCCTATTTAAATTTGTCTTAGGCTCAGAAAAATAAAATAAAATAAAAAAAAAAAAAAAAAAAAAAAAAAAAAAAAAAAAAAAAATTATAATTAAAAATAAAAAAAAAAAAAAAAAAAAAAAAAAAA
>JAKTRK010000071.1:0-52628 GCA_030579675.1 Liangdongia quercuum | reverse complement strand
GATCCAAATGGAGAGTTCAATTGACCAAATGGAGAGTTTGACTGATTCAAGCTGCGCCAGCGTCTGGAACCGATTAGCAGATATCAGACAACCATCCATCAGTGGTTGTTATGTACGTAATAACTTAGCGTGCATCTCTTGATCCCTCATCACGGCTTAGCTCTTGCAGCTAAAAAACAAAAACAAAAACAAAAAAAAGCCATAAAATACGCCAACATATGCAAGGGATGGTTAGGAGATGCGTTAGTTTTCAAAAAAAATGCTGCTGCTGACTCCGTGGCCAAGCTGGTTAAGGCGTGCGACTGTTAATCGCAAGATCGTGAGTTCAATCCTCACCGGGGTCGATACACGTAAAGTGGGTGAAATACAATAATAGCGTCTAACTATCACGCTATTGTATAACTTTGCCAAGGGTGAGTAGGATGATGCAGTCAACCTTGGTTTTTTTCGAAATCGGTTAGAGTGCGGAATGTTTTCCCCACCCCTTTTTTGAAGGGACCGGTATGACGAATGCTACGATATGGGTTGCGAGACTCGCGGCGATTCTAAATTGGTCTCCACTCTGGAAACGGTTCAATCGTCTCAGTATTCATATATTCACGTTAGGTACAAATCTGTATTGGTTGCGCATTGTTTTTCCATTGTTTTTTCATTGTTCTGCATTTGCATTTGATGGCCCTTGCTTTTTCTCGCCTTCTTCGCCTATTCTTTCCTCCAAGACTCTTAATGCGACTTGCCGTCTTCTTTCAGCCGCATTTCTTGTATCCGACTGTGGGGCGTTTGCCAACCTTCTAGTGGCCACCATGTTACTCTGTTCGATCTCGCTTTCGTTGAATCCTTTAATCAGCCCGAGTTGCGCTGACGCTTGGTAGAACCTGTTGAAAATGACGGATAGAACTGGCGACAGTGCATCCGGGAAAAAATGCACCAAGCTGAAAGTCTCCGAGGCGTCGCCTTGGAGTCTTTGAACGCCAACAACGTCATTTGGCTGAGGCAGAGTTGGATCAATAATATTAGACTGGAAGAATCTCAAGTAAAACCATGAGATGTAGAAACCGAGCCACGCTTGTAAGAAAACCGCAGGAGACCTGGCAGCTATCGAGGCCAAGGTAAAGACAACTAGCGACATGAAAGGGAGATGTTTGACACGGACATGGACAACGCCGTTGAAAAACTTTATAGAGTGTTCTGGGATAAGCTGTTTGAAAACGACAACAAAGCTCGTTAAGATCGACAAGTTACCGTCAATGGGAGTGTTTGAAATGTCAATGCTGAAGGCTAATCCGATTAGTATCAAAAAAACGACACTGAAAAAGTTCGAAGCCGACCCCACAGTGAGTATAAATTTGATGAGTTCTCTACTAGACCACGCTCTTTCAGCAAACTTTGCAGCAGAAAATATAACAACGACAGAGACTAGAAATCTTGGAGTATTGGCACACACGAAAACTGAGGTCAAAATGGTCCACGGGTTCGATAGCGTGTAATTAGGAATCAATTGCAAGTAAGGAATGAGAATGTATTCTGACTTGATGTCGTTTTCTCCAGACTGTAACAGCTCATTGTATTTTTCGTACTTGAGATATTGCAGTAGTGCTGATGCCACTAATAATGATATTAGAAGGAACTTCGTTGCTGGCGGAACATTGAAGTTCAGCTTTGTGCTCAGCGAGGACATCCTGTTGTACAGAAAATAACTAGTGGCGAGAATAATAAGACCTATTTTTGATGAGTCGATCCAAACCTGCTCAAAATCCTCGAGATCTCGTGTTTCTTCATTTGTTCGCACAAGTACAGCCGGGGTCTTTTTTATTTTTTAGTTTTTTTTATATCCTCTGACCAAAAAAAAAAAAGCCAGGTTTACAGGTTCAGCTTTTTGGCGTTCCCAAAGTTTTCAACGTGTTCGAAAGCCGCGAGCGAGCGAGAGAGAGAGAGGAACTCTTGAAAGCTTTTCCAACACCAGCGGGAAAGCCGAAGCACATACGCACTCGGGCGTAAACTGAATGCTGTAGAATAGACCTAGTACAACAATAGACTGTGTCTCTCTTCCTCTCGAACCCGCTGTTTAGGTGATTAATCAATGTATAACTACGCTGCCCCCGCGCCCTGCTCTCTCTCTCTCCCCTCCCTCCGCCCCCCAGTAGACCCAAGGTCAGGCAGGGACTAACTGACGAGGAATGTCGCCTACGGCGAGCTTGTTAGGCAGAATTGGTGCCAGAACGGATATAAGCTGCCTGGTTCTGAGCGAGTGTAGTATTTTCTGCTCTCTTTCAGAAAAAACAGGCTCGATATATTCACAAGTGGGGCTTTTAAACCATCAGCAGGCGAGTGTCTCTGTTGTAGAACTGACAACTAGGCTACTCGCACATCTCACCCTCTTTTTCTCTCTTTCCCTACCTTCCTTCCTCCCTCCCTCTGTGTGTGTGTGTTTGCCGCCGCCGCCATGCCAGACCTAGAACATGCAGAACCCGAATCTGAGATGGAGCAACAAAAGAAAAGACAGTCGTCTCTAACGGACGAAGAGAAGAAGAAGCATCATATAGAATCGGAACAGAAGAGACGGCAGGCCATACGAGAAGCTTTTGAGAAACTGTGTGACATTGTTCCTCAGCTGGAACCGAGTGACAGCAGATCTGAAATCCTGATCTTGAGAAAGTCAGCAGACCATCTTGCTGGACTATATCAAGAATACCAGGACTTGGTTTCAGAGCTGACGAGTAGGAGTATCACTATAAGCGATGAGCTGATCCTCCCAGAAGTGCCAGTCTCGGTGTTACAGAGCGCTTCAAACATAGATTGATTACTTTCTCCATCTCATGCCCAGTATTGATTCTCCATCTGAGGGAGCCCTCAAGGGAAAACCTCCATATTTGCTTTTTGAATAGCACATCTGCATCGGACAACTACTAAAATCCCTCTCTCTCCACAGATCTAGCCAGTGGGGTAAAGAGAGAGATGGGCGGTCTGTTTCATTTCCAATCATTTTGCTGTGTATGAACTGTTGATCTTTTTGTCCGCAAAACAAAAAGACCACTAGAAAACCACCACTATTATCCCCAGGACCACTCAGAATTGATTAGAAAGCGTCTTGTATCTGCATCATGATTAAGCTGGTCATAGAGCAGTTCAAGATTCCAATCACCTATAAACCACATTACGCGCCGAGCTTTCGAGGCTCGTAACTCTATAGAAATGAACAGCAGCCCTATCAATATTGATATTGATTTTGAAAATTACTTTCATACTTATATCTATGGAGATGTCGTAGAAAGATGGGTTTACACAGGAGAGAAGGGTCGATGTTGGTCATCACCCATTTCGAATTGTGTACGTTCCTGCAAAAAACTGACCCGCTCATAGTAATCAGTCATTTACAAACGCAAATCTCACGAAACCCACGCTCTTTTATTCCATTCTAACTGTTAGCTCAAGTTGAAAACTACATTTAGACAGAGCTTTTGCAACCACAAATGCTCTCAGCTCTTTTCGCCAATAGTATGCTGAGTCGAGTCGAGTCGTATTTTCAAAAGCTGTTTTTGTAGATACCGAAAGTGGTAAGTTCATGGTTACGAGCGCGGCGTTTAGGTGCCCCTAAAAAGCTTTGATGATGGAAGAAGTAGTCAAATCTGAGTGTCTTGACTGGCATCCAACTGATCCTGAAGCAAACGGTTCCAGGGCTTGTGCTAATCTCAATCCGACATTAGATTATGTTCACTAACAACGGCTACCAGCAGCAGACGGGGCAGTTTAGTGGTGGAATGGCTCCGCAACAAACTGGCTACCAGCAACCTGGGTATGGACAACTGGCTCCTCAGCAGACAGGGTTTCAACCATTCCAGTCCAATGTCACGGGTTACCAACCACAGCAGTCTTTCAATCAACAACCACAGCCATTGTATTCTCAACCTACAGGGATGGCTGCTCCACAACCGACTGGTTTCTACGACTCGAACCAATTTCAAAGCCAACAACCACAGTTAGTCGTTCAGCAACAGCAACAACTCTTGAAACCTCAACCAACGGGGTTCACTACTGCATCGCAGTCAATTGACAAAAATCAAGACATCAAGCTCCCGAATATTAGACTCTCCTTCTTAACTGCTCATGACCAACAGAAATTCGAAGACCTCTTCCGTAGCGCTGTTCCAAAAGGTTCTAACTCGATCTCAGCCGATACTGCAAGAGATATCCTATTGAGATCTGGATTGCAACCACACCAGTTAGCTAAAATCTGGGAACTGTCAGATCTCAACAAATCAGGAAGTTTGCTGTTTCCAGAATTCGCTCTAGCATTACACCTCTGCAATGTTGGATTGCGAGGACAGGCGATCCCATTTCAACTGGATCCACAATTGAAAGGGGAGGTTGAAGGATTTGTTGATGCCATCAATTTCAGTGTCCCCGATGAACAGGAAGTACATCGAACTCCATTCGACAACTTAACTTCCAACCAACAGGCACAAACAAACTCTTTTAATCAATTGAGCAGGTTACAGATCCAGCCAACAGGGTTTCAACAACCTTTGTCTCAACCATTGGTGTCTAATCCCACAGGTTTTCAGCCATTGGCTTCCCAGAGAACAGGATTCCAGCAGCCTCTCCAATCTCAGGTCACTGGATTTCAACAGCCTCTTCAATCGCAGATCACCGGCTTTCAACAGCAACCACTTCTTCCTCAGGCTACTGGATTCCGGCAAAGTCTTCTCCCTCAGGCTACAGGGTTTCAACCAAACTACAATCCTCCAGCATTACAAGCTCAGAAGACTGGTGCTTTTGTTGCAGCTCCTCTTTCTGCACAGAAAACAGGTGTTGGTAATAACTCTTTATTTCAGTCAGGCCTATTACAACCGCAACGAACCGGATTTACGGGCTTCCAACAATTCCAATACTTACCTCCTCAGGAGAACCAAGATTATATAAAGCCAAAAGAGAAGGAGTTATTCAATAAAATATTCAACTCTTATGACTCGAAAGGAACTGGTCGTATAGATCCGACTGTTTCTGCAGAAATATTTAGAAAATCTGGTCTGAATCGTTCAGAACTCGAAAAGGTCTGGAACTTGATCACCAACGAAAAAACTGTCAATCTTGATCGAGAACAATTTTGCTTGGGTATGTGGCTTATTTATAGGAAACTGAATGGTAATTCTTTACCACATACTCTACCAGAATCTCTTTTACCGGAAAGTGTTAAAATAATCAATAATGTTAAAACCCAGCTGAAGTCAAGCGGTCCAACAACGACAAGCAGTGCATTTGGTAACTTCAATAAAGCATCTAGTTTCAAAAATAACGATATTCTAGATGCTAGTTCAAAAAATCGGAGAACCACTGAGAGTATGTCTAATAGCAATGTGAGTGAATTGAAAAAGAAGATCGATGAGCAGCAAAAAGTTTTGGATTCCTACCTAAGCAATACTTCAACTGATTCCCCTATCTCCAATAATACAAAGGTTCTGGAGGAGATTGAGCAGCTCAAAAAGCAAATTATTGCCTTACCAACACCGCATATTTCAAGTAACACTTCTGAATTAAAGGAAAGACTAAATGGATTAACTTCTAAAGTACCAAATTTGATCGACGAAATCTCTAGAATTGATAACTCAATTGCTGATTCTAAGATTGAGCTATACAAAGTTCAAAATCCTTCTTCAATCGTTGGAACTGGTCCCAATGGTGAGATAACAGAGTCTGATAAAAGAAAGGCAAAGAGCAAGATGCTGTTGAATCAAAGAATGGCTGCTTTGACGGGAAACTCTTTTTCAGGATCAACTTCAGATTTTGAGCAAGAACAAAAGCAGTTAAATGAAGAGGTGCAGAAAATCAAAAGCAACAACAAAGAGAACCAAGCCATCATATATGACATTGAAAAATCTATCAAAGATATTTCTGAAGGTGTTTTGAATTTAATAAATAAGGATAGTGATCCCTCAAGCTATAGAAAATTCGAATTGGGACTGGATGTTGAACCAGAAGTGGCCGACTTAATCAAGAATTTACGACAGAAGAGTTTTAAGTCTTCACCTTCAACTGCTACGACGACTTCCTCAAATTCAGCGGCAACTACTACACGGACAGCACCTGTTTCTCTTACAGCACCTGTCTCTGCTACACCTGATTCCTATTCTAGTTTCAAAACACCAGAAGAGAGAGCGTCATATATCAAAGAGCAAGCTAAAAAGAAAATGAATGAAAGGCTTGCCAAATTTGGAATCTCGAGACATGGCGGATCCTCAAGATTCGAGCCTCCTTCAAGTACAGAAAGCTCTTCAGCACCAACCCCAAGACCACAAGCTTCCCCACCGACCACCTCTTCTCCTGTGTCTGCTACTCACCCTCCTGTGGCAGATGGACCTACAGTTGCAAGAGCTTCTCCTGCTCTGGTCAAAGCTGCAAACTCGAAACCACCGCCTCCACCACCAGTTTCACGGATTGTTACCCCTAAACCTACGGCAGAGGATGACGACGATGTTGATGAGGAGGAATTGCAATTACGCCAACAACTAGAGGAATTGAAGAAAAAGAAGAGAGCTGCAAAAGATGCAAGAATGGATGAATTACGTAGACAGATGAAGGAGGCTGAGAATGATGAAGAAGAGCCTAAAAGTGCACCTGCCGCAGTGAAGACATTTGCTCCTGTTTCTCAGAGCACAAAACCTACTCCTGTTGCACCATCATTTTCACCATCTAAAGATTCGGGTTCTGCTGCTTCTCAGAGCACAAAACCTACTCCTGTTGCACCATCATTTTCACCATCTAAAGATTCGGGTTCTGCTGCTTCTCAGAGCACAAAACCTACTCCTGTTGCACCATCATTTTCACCATCTAAAGATTCGGGTTCTGCTGCTTCTCAGAGCACAAAACCTACTCCTGTTGCACCATCATTTTCACCATCTAAAGATTCGGGTTCTGCTGCTTCTCAGAGCACAAAACCTACTCCTGTTGCACCATCATTTTCACCATCTAAAGATTCAGGTTCTGCTGCTTCTCAGATTCAACATCATGACACTAATCCATTCTCGAAACCCCAAACCACTACTTCGAACAATCCTTTCGGTAAACCACAATTTTTCGCAAAGAAAGAGGAACCAGTTCATTCGTTTGATCCTAGAAGTGCTGAAGCTCAAAGAAATGCGCAGCGTGGCCTGAATAATGATGATGATGACGATGACTGGGGCAGTGATGCAAATAATAACAGCGAAGATGATGAGGATATTCCAAATCGTCAAGGAGCTGCTCATTTAGCTGGCTTGTTATTCTCAGGCATGGGGCCACCACCAAGTAGAACTAACACAGACTCTGCTTCTACAAAGGCACAAAATTCATCCTCTCAAAAAGCCGAAAGCATTGTTCCGGTTGTATCTACATCAGAGAATAATTTGGTAGCTCCAAAATCACAATCACCCAGTCATGTTGTGCAACAATCACCTGTTCCGCCTCCAGTACAACCTCTTTCAGATACAGAGTCTAATGCACCTCATAGTACGCCATATGCTGCACAGCCGGTGCCTGTCGCACCTCCACCAGTGCCTATTGCACCAGCAATTCCGTCAGCTGGAACTTTCTCTACGGGCACTTCGGCGACAACTGGTGTTCAATCAGGAACAGTTGAACAGAAACCACAATCATTTGGCTCGTTTACAAAATCCACTGAAGAATCACCCTCAACATTCGGATCATTTCAGCCGAATGAACCCGCCAAGCAGAATCCAAATCATTTTGAAGCAGTACCAGGCACATCAGCGACTTCTTTTGCTGAAGGGCCTTCAGGAATACCAGTATTGCCTACTCAAGTTACTGTTGCTACGCCTGCTGCAACACCTCTCCCAGTTTTCCAGGAATCGCCTGCTATCGAAACCAATTCGGATAGCGAACAGTTTGTAGACTCGCTTTCGACGCCATCCAGAATGACACCGGAGCCACCATCCCTAGAAGTTCCATCGCTACCACTAGCAAACGACTTTGCTCCACATTATGCTCCTCCATTGCCATCCGAAAGTGCTCCTCCTGCTCCTCCATTACCAGTTGAAAGTGCTCCTCCTGCTCCTCCATTACCAGTCGAAAGTGCTCCTCCTGCTCCTCCATTACCAGTTGAAAGTGCTCCTCCTGCTCCCCCATTGCCATCTTTAGGTGATTCTTATCAGGGTTCTGCTCCACCTGCCCTAGCTTCACAATCACAATCAGCTGATACATCATCTCAGCCTCTTAATAGTTCCGTCAGCTCCCCATCGTTCGGCGGCTTACCTTTCCTAGCTCAGATCCAGCAACGCAGAGATGAATCTCACGTTGTAGGTTGAGTCTTTCGCTGATCTTTTAGATTTTCCCGCTCGTGATTTCCATCAATAAAAGTTGTAGTGCCCTTTTACTACAAGTAGCTATCTCTTCCATCTCTGTGACTTGCACATCATTAGCCTAGTTATCAACATGTCCCGTGCTCGCACTGCGCAAACGGGAACCTCTACCGCTGTGGGTACACGTAGCGTGTTATGCGCGGCGATCGAGTCTGGGAGCATAGACGCTACAGTTGGGCTTTGCTTCCTCGATACGCTCACAGGTGCCATCAGCATAAGCAGCTTTGTTGATTCTCAAACCTTTGTGCGATCTATACATAGGCTTCATGTTTTCCAGCCCATTGAGATATTCCTACCAAGCAGTCGCAAGCGCCCTGTTGGTGCCACTAGCAGACTTGCAGCTGTTGTCCGTTCTAATATGGATGGCACCTCTACGCAAGTACGTAGCCTTGATAAACATCTCTTCAACGCACACTTAGGACTGGATTACATTCGAAAACTAGCGTTGGATAGTGACAGAGCTCACTTAGAACAGGAGCTCACTGATAAGCATTATGCGCTCTCGGCTCTAGCTGCGTTAATGTCCCACATTGAAAGAGAGTCTTCAGACAACAGAAGAAATCCTGGATATTTTGGATTTAGACGCTACAGGATCAAGTATGATCCTCCAGAGAGTACGGTATCTATAGATACTGGCACTATCAAAAGTCTTGAGCTGGTCGATAATTTGTTGGATAAGAACGGTAATTCGTTATTACGATTCTTGAATTCAACAGTAACGAAAATGGGAAGCAGATCTTTGAGAAATACAATTCTTCAACCACTTACAGACCCGGAGAGTATATTATTACGCTCCGAGGCAGTTCAAGAGCTATTGAACCATGAAACATTGCTAGAAGATGTCAGAAATGAATTACAAGGATGTCAAGATCTAGATAGACTATTTGCTCAATTACTTATGTCTTCAGCATCTAGGGATTCCTCACAGAAAATCAACAATATAATATTGGTAAAACAATCGGTAACTATTGCACAGAGAGTTCATGTGCTGCTGGAATCTAGTACAAGTCCCCTTCTCGAGAACATCAGAGAAATTTGTAAGGAGGATGGGATAAGTTATGTTAGCTCTGTAATTGATGAGTATATCAATAAAGACTGTAATTGGGTATCAGATGCTTTGAATCTAAGAAATCAAAAGTGTTATGCTGTAAAAGCTGGAAAAAATGGGCTACTTGATGTTTCTAGGCAGCTCTACAAGTTTGTAGTGGACGAAGTGATGTCAATTGTGGAGAACCTGTCAGAACAGCACGATTTAGATATTGATCAAAACTACAATGAGCAAAGAGGCTTTTACTTGAAAATCAAGAAGACTGAAAAAGAACTTCCTGATGTCTTTATCTCTAGAAAGACCCAAAAACACTGCATCGAAGCAACTACTCTTGATATTGTCAAATGCAACGCAAGACTAGATGATACGGTCTCCGAGATCTTGATGATCAGTGATCAAGTTATTGAGGAATTGATTGATGAAATCACAGATCATCTTGCTGTTTTGTTTATGATGGCAGAGGCTATTGCCATACTTGATCTTGTTCAATGTTTTGCTTATAATGCTCGGATGAGACCAAACTACGTATGCCCTGAATTTTCTAACAATGACCTATTGATACTCAAAAAGAGTCGTCATCCAATCCTAGAGACTGTTCTTGAAAATTACGTCCCCAATGACATCAATTCAGTGAAGGACTCTTCAAGATTTCAGATAATCACTGGTACAAATATGAGCGGCAAGTCTGTCTTTCTCAAACAAGTGGCACTTTTATGTATAATGGGACAAATCGGCTCCTTCGTACCTGCTGAGTATGCTCTATTACCTACTTTCAATAGTATCAAAGCCAGAATTGCTGTTGATAGTCTCTCCCTAAATGCTTCCACTTTCACCTCTGAGATGAAAGAAATGGCTTGTATATTAGAAGAGCTCGACGAAAATACTCTAGTGATAATAGACGAGCTTGGCAGAGGTTCCAGTATACAGGACGGATATGCTATATCACAGGCAGTATGTGAACATATGGTAAACACGAGAGCAACTATTTTCTTGTGCACACATTTCCATGATCTATCCGAGGGCCTTGCAGTTGCTCCAGGTGTAATTCAAAGTCATATGTGTACAAGCCTGGAGAATGATCAACTCAAAATGAGCTACAAACTTACAGAAGGTGTAACTGATATCACCACTTATGGCATCCGATTCTCTCAGAGGCTTCTTCCGAAATCAATCATATCTGATGCTTCAGAAATTGCTAAGCGTTTGAGAGAAAGAAGAAAGAAACAGTCTCCGCGTTCCGAACTCTCGGAAGTTCAAAAATTGAAAAAAATTGTTAATTTAGTGGAGATTTTGAAATATTTGAGTGGGAAACCAGATGGAGAGGTCACGGGACAGCTTCTAATTGAACTACAGGAAGCATTCGTATCTGATAGCTAGTTTTTGGTATAATGATTTTTTTTTTCAACCTGAACCTGCCTCGAGATAGAATAATGCTGTTGGCTTTACCTGTTTTATGTCAACCTGCAGATTTCGTTCCCCACACTTAAAATCCGAACCTCAGCGCTAGCAAGTTAAAACTGAGATGACTTGGAAACTTTACCGCAGTCTTTCGCTCTTCTTATATAAATAGAGAGATTATCTACATATATGTTTCCCTGAGAATTCAGCGAAAGTACGCCGACTATACAATGATAATATCCAGACTTCTCAATACGACAGACAAGAAGAAAGAGATTAAGCTTATTATCGGGAATCTCATTCAACTTTACAGGGAAAATAGAAAACATCCTTCTAAGCCTGTGATTATATTTCTTGCTACATTACTGAGCTCAAGTGGTGTCATATCCTACTATCTAGTTAGCAAAGTCATCAATGATTTTAGAGATAAGAGGGACTCTAAACCGCTCTACAGACGCTCATCATCTACGATTTTGAAAAATGGAGCTAGAGAATTATTCATTCTGTACAAGACTAGGCAGAGAAGAGTCATCATTCCACCAACAGATCCTGAAATTTATGAAAGAGACAAGTACAAGTTCAAAGACTTTGTAAAAAATATGCGAAATGAGAGAGAATCGGATAAGCTTTTTAGCTCAAAATTTCTCAATCAACTAATAATTATTTGGCAAATCTTGATCCCTAGAGTAAATGATAGAAATTCTGTTTTATTGATAACACAATTCTTCTTTTTGATATTGAGAACTTGGCTGAGTTTATTGATCACCAAATTAGATGGTCAAATAGTGAAGGACATCATTGGTGGTAAATTCAAGAAATTCATGAGAGATTTGGTCTATTGGTTCTTGATGGCTGTTCCAGCCTCTTACACTAATAGCGCTATAAAATATCTCGTCAGAAAACTGTCAATTAACTTCAGATCCAATTTGATCAGATATGTACACGATATGTATCTGGATCCAAGAATGGTCTATTATAAAATAATGTTCAACAACCAAGCAATTAAAAATATTGACAACTTTGTCGTGACTGATATCACTAGATTTTCCAACACCATTTGCTCATTGTTTTCCAACATTGGTAAGCCGGTTATTGATTTGATATTTTTCGCTGTATATTTGAGAGATAGTCTAGGAACAGCTGGAATAACTGGTATATTTATAAACTATTTCATTTCTGCATACATTTTGAAACAGTACACTCCACCATTTGGAGCATTGACAAAGGAGAAATCATCTCTTGAGGGTGAATATTATAATAATCATTTGAACTTAATTAACAATAGCGAAGAAATTGCATTTTATGGTGGTACTGGAATCGAAAAAACGAAGATCAACTCGATCTATCGGAAAATGATAAATCATGTTTCTAATATCAACAGAATCAAAGTGAAATATAACTTTGTCGAAGATTATCTCTTGAAATACACTTGGTCCGCATTAGGATATCTATTCTCTTCGGTTCCAATTCTTATAGGATCATTCAAAGATGATATTAGAAAATCCAGTGAAGAGAGAAACATGCGCCAATTCATAGTTAACAAAAGATTAATGCTCTCTTTGGCTGACGCTGGAAGTAGGTTGATGTATTCGATAAAAGATATATCCAGGTTGACAGGTTATACAGACAGAGTGTTTACGTTGTTGACAGCTTTGCACCAAGTCCATTCTTCAAGATTTGATTATAATGACAGTGAACATTGGAGTGATTTGCAAGGTACCATTCAAAATAATTACAATGGGATAAGATTTGAAAAAATTAATGTTATAATACCTTCAATGGAAGGTTCAAACGGTCACAAGCTAATTAGTGAACTTGATTTTAGTTTGAAGCCACAGGAGAGCATACTTATCCTAGGAATGAATGGATCTGGGAAAACTTCCATCGAACGAATCTTAGCAGGGCTATGGCCTTTGTACAGTGGCTTGATATCCAAACCTGACGATGACAATATTCTTTATCTACCCCAACGTTCTTATTTCAGTAACGGAACCTTGAGGGATCAAATAACTTATCCAATGTCTTATTCTGAAATTATCAGCAAAGGCGTTACAGATCTTGATTTAGTCAAAATATTGCGAGAAGTTAGGTTAGAGTATCTATTAGAAAGAGACTCAGGAATAAGATATCTTGATTCCGTTCACGATTGGAAGGACGTCCTAAGTGGTGGCGAAAAGCAAAGACTCCAATTCGCTAGAATTTTATTCAAAAATCCTCGGTTTGTCGTTTTAGATGAGGCAACTAATGCAATAAGCAGTGACATTGAAGCTTACTTATTCGATCTATTGAAAAGAAAGCATTTTACCTTTATTACGCTTTCCCATCGTCCTTTATTGATCAAATATCATGATTATTTGATTGATATTCAAGAAAATGGCGACTGGGTGTTCGAAACATTAGGAAGCGACGCAGCTATAACCTCCATCGATAAGGAGATCAAAGAAATCGAGATGAAACTGGAAAACATTGAGACCATCAACGATCGTAAAACTGAATTAGAAGGACTGTTGGATAACAGGCAGACACCAAAGTTGATCGAAGTTTAACAATAATATTATTAGAATCAGCTATCTATGAAGGGAAACCCCCTTCTGTTCACCATGGGAATTCAAAATTTTGAGTCGGGTCTGCGTTTTCGCGCAACATTGGCTCCAACTCTGGATTGGATACACTATAGCCATGCGTTCTTTGAAAGGGATTTCTTTTCCGTTTTTTGGCACCTAGAGTTTCTCCATTTCCAAATGGATCTTGTATAAATAATGAAACGGCATGTCTGAATTCAGAGTTTCGCAGATTTGTAAAATACTCTTGATACTGAGAACTTGTTTTTTCATAATCTGGAGCCGGATCAATGCCATTATATTCAACTTTTCCTTCGAATTTTAAGGCGCGAAGATGATGGTCCATGAATCTAATCCTTTTGAACTCAAACCCGTAAATAGTGAGCTTTGTTGGATAGTGTCCTGTAAGCTCATGATATCTAGCAAATGAAAATAAGATATTTTCAAATGAATCACGAGCAAATTCTTCAGTGCTAATCCTATCGAGCAAATTCACATTACTCAATAACCCAAGCTTTGAGGCTAACAAATAGTAACTTTGTGCCTCAGAAATAGGACCTGCCAACCTCTTAGTTTGACCACCACTGAATAGTAATATCGCATTTGCGTCTCTTTCTAAAGCCTGCAGACCACGCTTAATATGTTCTATGAAGAGTAAGTGGTCATGGCCCTCGTACTGGAATGGTTCGAGAAACCAATCATCAGGAGATGAGCCATCGTGAGTGCCCTTCCAGATCCCATGCCCAGGTACAATTATAAGATGCCTCTCCGATGCCATCTTGTATAAAGTGAGATATTCTTCAATCGTAGACGGATAACAAATTCGTCTCGGTGGAACTTTGGGATTTTCTCGCCAGATCTACAGGAAAATTTAATCTTCTAATGTACATTGATTAATGGCCGAAAAAAATGTGATCTGATAAAATCTATTTGAAGTCTTTATAAGCCCATTTTTCAGTAATCTTCGGTGCATATTTTCTCTTCTTGCTGAACGGTATTCTGCTTTCGATCTTTCCTCCGGCTTGTAAGACTCTCATTTGGTCATAAAATAAGTTTCCTTCTGGTTTTAACGTTCTTAAAGAGTCTGTCAATTCATCGCTAAGTTTAACCTCTAAGGTATCCTGGATCACACTGTGCTTCGATCCTAGTCTGTGTTTCTTGTTTTTCTTGATCTTGGGTGTATTTGGAGCAAAGCTTTTTAATTCTTTGTTATATTGATCGATTTTTTGTAGCTCTTTAAGCTGCTGTTTCAACAACTTGAGCTCCTCTTCTAACTTTACTCTTTCTTGATGCTTTTTTTGTCTATTTCTCTGTGCCTTAGTCTTCTTTTTTAGAACTACTGGTTTATTGATGGAAAGCGAAAATGGATTTTGATTACTTTCCTCATCTTCCTGATCTTCGCTGTGTTCTTCTTCCTGTTCCTCCTCCTCTTCTTCCTCTTTATCATCCATATTTTTTATCAAATTTTGTATTTTCTCTTGGTAAGCTTGAAGCTCATTTCTCTTGTCCTCCCTTTCCTTCTCAGTAGTGTACTCTTTATTCAATAACGATTTCCAGGATTCTAAGGAAGGATTATAAGATTTACCAGCATGTGGAATTTTCTCGATTTCCTTTACTCTTTCAGGTTCTTGCTCTAGTGTTTTTGGAACTCTTTTAGCTACTGTCCAACCCACAACACTGGTTTTCTCTAAAATTTCAGGTTTAGGTACCTTCTTTTCAATCTCTACTTCTTCATCACCCCAAACATCATATGCCTTTCCTTTCACAAGACCATCATTCTCAACAACTGTTTTAACAACACTTTCACCCTGTACTCTCCCTGCTAGTTTCATCAGTCTATGAATCTCCTTCTTTTGAACACCTTGGATTTTATTGTCAGCCTTTTTATGCGCATTTTGCAAGCCAGGAGCTTTAGATCTTTGAGCTAGGATTTCAGCAGATTTGGATATCTTATAAGGTTTTATAGCCTTCTTCTTGAGGTTTTCGTCCCCTGCAACATCCACAGTAAATAACTTCTGCGAATCGATTTTATCGATAACTTCACCATGAGTACGGATTTGTTCTCTCTTTTCCTCTAACGCAACCTCAATATCGTCTATGTCGATGTTCTTTCTCCATGATCTCTTCCCCTTCCGGGAGGATTGTTTCTTCTGAGATGGTCTGTTGATCTCCATTTTCCAAGCTCAATGTACTCAATAGATTTTGAGGACTGTATTGAATTAGAAGCGATTTGCTGATTTTAAGTAGAAGCTCATCGCATAAAAAAATTTTAGGACTCGGCGCTCGTAACATCTCCCGATTTGGTCACTACAACTTAGTGATCTTATATCCCAGTATGCCATGTAACTATTTAACTCTTGAGATGATGGTGAAGTTCGTTCATGTTAGGGGTCGTGTACCAAAGTTTACTTCATCCGGAGCATGCTAATGACGCTATTGTTGCTATTAAAGGGATTACTTTATAGTCTCTTGTTAGCAACCTCTTGGAACTTGTCATCGATGAATTCTATTACAGCCTTGATGACATTCAAATGCTGAAATATCGGAATATCACCATTGACGTTGACATATGTTGGAGTATTGTACTTTTTGCAAATTATATTCGCCAATTTTTTCGTGAGGTCGAGCTGGTTATCATCGAGTTCGTTCAGCACTGTTTGGTAGACATTTTTGGTGCGAAGCTGCGGACAAGTTGTATGTTAGTAACATGGGCCTCGATAGAATGGAGCGCGATTGATAGAAACACATACGTCCTGGATAGCATATATATACGATCCGAAAGGAGCGTTCGGTGCACCATTGGATAGCATTATCAGGATGGGCACTCGTCTTTTCGTTGCGGTGACTGATGTAGGTATTGAAAGCAAAATCTGAACTGAATCACAGAACAGGGGCGTTATCTCGTCGGTGAATACCCTGTCGTACTCCATCAGATCGTCAGACATCTCTGGTATAATATATACGTCAAGTTAATGGTGTCTTGCGACGGCTATAATTGTGGTAACTTTCTAATACGTGCTGCTGCTACTCGACCGAAACTTATGTCAGCGGATGAACGTTTTTTCAGCGATTCTGCTTTTACGTGCCTGGCGCGAAAAAGCACTGAGCTCAGCTCACAAATAAACAACTAAGAGAGCTGAAGAGCTTACGCTAGAATACAGAATGACGACAAAGAAACCAATCTCATTGATTGTGGCAACACTGTTACCCAATTTTGGCATTGGATATAAGAACGAGTTGCCTTGGAAACTTCGCAATGAAATGAAATATTTCAAAAGTGTCACAACCACCAACTCGAATAACAAGATCAATGCAGTGGTTATGGGAAGAAAGACGTGGGAATCCATACCTGAAAGATTTAGACCATTGCCGGGGAGATATAACGTCGTCCTAACGAGGCAGGATACCTCAAAGCTCCCAGCGCTAAATAACCTACTGTATTCGCACACAATTGAGGATGCTCTACAGGAATTAGAGGAAAACAACGAGGTTGGAAAGATTTTCATCATTGGAGGTGCAGAGATTTATAACAGTGCACTGAAAAGTGGATTAGTAGATCATTTGCTAGTCACAGAAGTGGAATCAGCAGTAGGAGATGCTGACATTGAAATGGATACGTTTCTTGATAGAGCATACATCGATGCTAATTTCGAAAAGCTCGACCATTCTACGTTACAGCGCTTTATAGGTATTGATGTTGATCCTGAACCTGTTTCTGAGGGAAACCTGCAATATCAGTACACCTTGTATAAGAGAATACAATGCTAACGTCAAACCTCTTTTAATTGTTTCCTTTGAGTTTATGATTAGATAATAAAAACTCTCTCTCTCTCTCTTTCTTTTTTTTTTTTTTATTTTCCGCTTTGACTTCCAAATTCAGTAATTCCTAATTCAGCATTTCCTCCTCCAGCTGATACCGGGAATTACCCGTCTTGAAATGCTGCAATAGATCATTACCCGCTCTTTCTGGTTTGTATCCCAGCAATGCAGCCCTAGAGAGAATCCCAACAACCTCACACCAGTCTGCAAAAATATCCATTGGTGATTTCTACACAGAGTGGAAGAAGGAAGAAAAACCGTCTCCTGAATTCCTCCCGCCAGCTCATCGCTAACGAACAGCAGCAAACAGCACAGGAACTTTCCAGCATCAGTGCCGGTGGAACTTACTCAATTCAAACTCATCCGCTCGCAATTTCTGCTCAGGATTTCCCAGAAGAGCCCCCTTACTCGCATTTGCCGCGCTACACGAACGCCGAACTGTGAGCTGTCTCCGTTAAGCAACACAAGAGAAGAATCACGGCAACAGCCTTAGAGAGACTACCGCTTTGTATAAATATTGTGATCTGTTTGTTTTCGCGACTATCTGGTGTCAATAGAGTTGAAACAAGTACCTTGCAAGAAGAGCAGATACACGCTTAGCAAGCCTGTCTCGTTCTTGTCCGATTACTAAAAAAACACAACAATAAAAAATCAGTCAAAGTGCGGTTCATACACAAGAAGCATCATAAAGAGGAAGAGCAGTCTTCTTCTCCTCCTAAGAAAGGCTCTGTCGCGAATATTAACACAGCTACTGCCAACGGCGTAAAAGATAAGAGCATTCCAATTTCTCCAACATCGCCAAAGTCTCCAAAAAGAATGGCATCCTCGCAAGCAAACTCGTCCTCTTGGACTTCATTCCTTAAGTCAATATCTTCCTACAATGGGGATTTGTCATCTTTGACAGCTCCTCCATTCATCTTATCTCCTACTTCTTTATCCGAGTATTCCCAATTCTGGGGCGAACATCCAGATTTATTAGTCGCTCCAAATTTCATTGGGGAGGATTCTGCTGAGCCTGATGATGACATATTGACTGAGAGAATCATAGCTGTCACAAAATGGTTCATCTCAACTTTAAGATCTCAATATTGTTCAAGAAACGAGAGTTTAGGTTCAGAGAAGAAGCCTTTAAATCCATTCTTGGGTGAACTGTTTTTAGGAAAATGGGATGATGAAGGCGATGTTGGTGAAACCATATTGTTGTCCGAGCAAGTTTCACATCACCCTCCTGTTACTGCATATTCCATTTTCAACGATAAGAACAACGTTGAGTTAGAAGGTTACAATGGGATAAAAGCATCAATCTCGACCACATCTATAATTGTCAAACAATTTGGTCATGCTATTTTGAAATTCAAAAATTTGAACGAAACCTTCTTGATAACTTTGCCACCTTTGCATATTGAAGGTTTACTAGTGGCATCCCCATTTGTTGAACTAGAAGGGAAAGTGTTCATTCAATCGTCTTCCGGTTACTTGTCAATCATCGAATTTTCTGGTAGAGGTTATTTCTCAGGCAAAAAAAACTCTTTCAAAGCTAGAATTTTCAAAGATAAAGCTTCCTCAGAGAAAAAAGATAAAGCTTTGTATACAATTACTGGTCAGTGGTCTGGTAAATCAACCATTCATAAGGGATCGTCCACTTCGTCTGCAGATTCATCATTATTCTATGATGCGAAGGCTAAAGATCCTGAACATCTGATTGTTAAACCTATTGAGCAACAGCATGATTTAGAAAGCCGTAAAGCTTGGAAACCTGTTGCTGATGCTATTAGATCTGGTAATTATGATTTAATTCATAGAGAGAAATCATCTTTGGAAGACGCTCAAAGAGTGTTAAGAAAAAAAGAAGCTGAAGCTGGAATCAAATGGAAACAAAGATGGTTTGAGCAGCAAGATTTGAAAGATTTGCCTAAAGCTGGCCAACCAAGTGATCCATTGTTCGGTTTGACTGAGTTAGCTGGCTTATCGAGAAGAAACGTTGTCAGTGGAACATTGAAAGGAGAAAAACATGATTTACCAGATGCCACCTACTTACATTGGAGATTTGTTAGATCAAAGTGGGATGCTGAAACTGAAGTTAAAGTTTGAGATAAGATGCTGGAGTAAAGAACGTTATATATAATGTTGATTTTATTAATTGATTTCTTTCCTGTAATACTTGCATAATACATTTTTATTGAATTTTATACTCCAAGAGGCTTTTAAGAAAAAATAATAAGTAAATTTACAAGAACATCTAATCCTTAGGCTTTCTAAACACTACGGTAAACCTTTACCGTTAATGATTAGAAAATTGGTGAACTTGTCAGATTGCCATTTGCACCCACCCAAGATTTATCCCCTCCGAAGAAGTCCATAAACAGGGCCGAGATCATCGCTCCTTTAATAATAAAACGTGAGTCTTATATTAACATAAAGGCAAAAATTGAATAGATGACTAAATCTCTAAGGATTGTAGACAAGCTAAAATATATTTCTCACTCTAGGGCACAAAGGTATATCGCTCATCAACCAAGTTGGATTTAGTGGCTCTTTTGAAGAGTCAAAAAGGGACGTAAACTATAGAAATGATCCTACTATAGAAAATTGTTAGACCATCTCGAATCCAAAATCAAAAGTTATTGTACAGCTACTTACTGAAGTACGTCGACGAAGAAAAGAAAAAATTAAAATACTGAAAGAAGTGGAATCGGCTTCTCCTTATATAATTTTTTTTTTCACTTCAACTCCGTTACCCGCTCCACAGGCGCATGAAGAAAAAACTTAGGGTTGTAATCTAGGGTTAATAGAGTTTTCTGCACGTGCCTTTTTCAAGGGTGCTAATAAAGGAAAATTCGAAACAGTCATAACACCAGGAATCTATATAGAAACCCAAACACCGAAACTCCAAGTTTTTCACATCGAAGTTTTTTAGGATTGAAAACTCCAACACTTGATGCAAACCTCCAATACCTAAAGGATAAAGATCTAACAACAATGGCTGAGTCTCATAGATGTATGTCAATCGAATGAAACATGTTACTGAAATAAATGGTGTGTGTTGGGTTGCGCATTTTCCACACTGTAATGCAGAGCTTTTGATGAGAGTCTTAAGAATTGTTCAAAGAGCCGAATGTTCAATGATGAGCAAGAGATATCGACTTCAGTGAAGATTACATGTGAACTCCAAATGAATGTAAACCCATTCTCAAAAAAAAATCAAGCTCAAAGCTCTATTCACACCACCTTTTATTCTGAACACAAACCAGAAGATGCATTTCTAACTAAGATTATAGTATACGTTAAAGGTAAACACTTGTCCTACCAAAGAAGTAAGAGTGTCAACAACCCAAACATCTCATTAGTGAAGATTGAAGGTGTTGCTACTCCAGAAGAAGCTAAGTTCTATCTGGGTAAGCGCATTGCTTACGTTTACAGAGCTTCCAAAGAAATTAGAGGTTCAAAGATCAGAGTCATTTGGGGTAAAGTCACCAGAACTCATGGTAACTCTGGTCTTGTCAGAGCTAACTTCAAATCCAACTTACCAGCTAAGACTTTCGGTGCCTCAGTTCGTATCTTCTTGTATCCATCAAACATCTAAATTTGTGATACGATGAAATGAAAAAGAAGAAAGTAAGAAGCGGAAAGATACGATTTGTTGTATTCATAATTTATATTTAATTGTTGGGGTTTCACTTTACTCATTAGCTTTGGCGGTGGAATTTTTCGTTTCACAAATATAACATCATCATCTATTTTGACCTTTTACATCGAACACCATCAAAAAATATAACAACTTCATCTTAAGTATTTAGTTAATATAATGGATACTTTTGTGTACAATAATCAGCCTGTAGAGGATTACACTAGAATCAGTGGTCTGATGCTTTTGATCAATTTTACAAATCATGTATAATATACAAAAAGTAATTAAGGAGTCATAAATTATCTGGAAGGTGAAAAAATACAAGCGATCTACTGATCAAATAAGAGATTTAGATCAGCAATCGGATAAACAACATCTGTATACTCGGTTAGCCAACACGCATGCTTCTTCTTTTGAAAAAATCCATAACCTTTTTAGCTGTTGAAGGTTCCTTGTTCCTTTGAGGGAAGCTAGTATATTCTAACGAATTTCTTTTAGGTTTTGTGTCAGGTTGGATCGAGCTCTCCTTGGCTCTGTTCTCAATTATTGCAGTCTTTTTAGGAATATTTGTATCGTTATCATTTGAAGGCTCAAGGACTTTACGATTCTCTTTCTTCACTGTAGTCGTAGGAGCCTTCTCAATGTTTTCAGAGGAAACACCGTAGAATCCCAAAAAGCTGAATCTTTTAGTTTTTCTAGAATTGGATGCATTTGATACTTTTGGATCTGAGTGAGACGAATTATTCTTAGAGTTCCTGGAAGAGGAAGAAACTTTCCGTTGATCTTTCGGTGAAGAAGTTCTTGAATGTTCATTTGCTAATTGTCCCTTGTTCGAAGAGGGATTAGTTTTTACTGGTGTTTTTTGTAGCCCGTTAGTCGTAGACGATGGGTTGGAAGTCTGCAAAGTTTCAGTTGTTCTAGAAGCATCATGAGTGGCTTCATCACTGTTGCTTATTATTTCCTCGCTCTTTTCACCAGACGTCGATCCCCTAAAAAGCTTGTCCAGAACCAGTTCTGCTGCATAGATAGCGCTATATCTATTTGCCTTTTTCTCTTGAGAGGATATTGTAGTGTTTTCCCTTGAACCGTTGTCATTCTCATCGAAGCATTTTGACAAAATCTCAGATTTCTCATCAACATTAGCATTGTGATGAGAATTATTTGTTGGGAACTTTTTAGTGGCTAGAATCACTGGAGACTGCGGTTTGATTATATCACCTTCAGCAGAAGATAAGTCAACAGAAGGTTGGCTGATTTTGCCATTAGAGAGGGAACTTATTGAGTTTGCAGACTCAGATCTAACGACTGGAGATTTATTGTTTAGTCGTTGAAAGTCGAAAGGAGGAGACATCATACTGTCAGATGCAGAATACAATCCTGGATGATATGAGGTTGGTCTTGGTTTTCTTGCTCCAGGGCCTGGTAATTTTTGATTTTGAGACTGATGATAATTATTAGTGGATTTTGGTATTTTTGGTACAACGAAATTAGTTTTGTTCTCCTCCTTTAGTGGGCTTTCTTGAATAGTATAGTTGATCAAGTTATCCTTGGTTACTGAACCCAGTTGGGAAATGCCAGTATGGGTAGTTGATCTTGGAACATGAACGCTCGTGTTCGAACTGAAAGGCTGATGAGCAGTCTGTTGTGTACAGTCATTGTTATGTCTTGTTTCATCCGCATCAACAACAGCTTGCAAGGCCAATGATGCTGAACTATAAGAATGTGATCTTTTGTGAGATTTAGGTGCCGCTATCAACTGATCGCTGATCGAAGTTGATGAAGTGGAAGATGGTAAGGCAATTGCATGGTTTGAGGATGTTTGTGGAGGTAATGGATTCGCCCAGAATGCGTAATTAGAGTTTTGCTGGTGACTTCCATATGAGGAGGTTGTGGTATCAATAAGTGAGTATCTTCTGAAATCATTCTTGCTCGTAATATTAGATTTAGCTTTGATAGCGACGTTCGTGTTTGGACTTATGTTAACTTTGTAGTTAACATCCCATTCGCTAGGCGTAACGGATAAGAATGGAGCATGAGGACTCAACCATTGATGGCCTCTGACCTCTTTCAGAGTTAGTCTTTTTTTAGGATTTGGAACCAATATTCTTCTTAACAAGTCTCTAGGCATTGGTTCGATATATTCAGGAAATGTTAAATGGGTTGAAGTTATATATTGGTACAACCTTGCGATATTATCACCATCTGGATTTTGAGGGTCATCATCGAACGGTAAGTATCCCGCTAGCATAGCATAAAGAATCACACCACAAGACCATACATCAACTTTTCTGGGCTCATATGGTTCATTCGAAATGACCAGCTCCGGTGCGGCATAACATGGGGACCCACAAGAAGTTTTCATTAGTTCATTACTTGGGCCAAAACTATTAACGAAACCAAAATCTGTAATAATGATGTTTTTATGCTTATCTAAGAGTAAGTTCTCCAACTTCAAGTCTCTATGAACAATTCCTTTTGAGTGCATGTAATAGACACCACTAACCAACTGAGAAAATAGTCTGCAAGCTAAAGAGTCTTTCAAATACCGATTTTGGAGAATGTAATCAAAGAGCTCACCTCCGGAAGCATACTCAAGCACGATACCAATATACTTGTCATTCTGTAAAACTTCTTCTAGTTTAACGATGTTTGGATGAGATAATCTTTTCAAAGCGTTGATCTCTCTATGAACTTTACTTTCACGTTCACTTCCTTTTGGAATAGAATCACGACGAATGAACTTTATTGCAACTTGAGATGGTTGAACGCCATCTTTTCTCCAACCCAGTTTGACTTTTCCGAATTCACCTTCTCCAAGGGTAGAGCCAAGAACATACGAGCCGAATCTCACTTCTTTATGGGACTTCCTGGATTTTGTGTGGAAGCTTTGACGAGATGGCTTCACAGAAGCGCTATCAACCATGACTTGAAGTAGTTCAAAAATAGGATTAGGTAGTAGGGGATGCAACCGGGATCTATAGAGTTAAGTTGATGCAACTATAGCAGTGATAAAAAACAATTAGAGTTCTGAAACTAACGTCAAACGTATCTGAATCAGAAATCACCTGGTGCCGCTATGAAGATGG
The DNA here is from genome assembly GCA_030579675.1 of Liangdongia quercuum. Classification (NCBI taxonomy): domain Eukaryota; kingdom Fungi; phylum Ascomycota; class Saccharomycetes; order Phaffomycetales; family Wickerhamomycetaceae; genus Liangdongia; species Liangdongia quercuum. The sequence goes on along the minus strand of JAKTRK010000071.1, from coordinate 28,737 downwards.
GGAGAGTAGCGAATCTTTTGGGAACCGCGTAGCGTTATGGAGTATTGGTCCTTGATGAACCTGCAAGGGAAGATGTTGTATAAAAGGAGCGACTGGAAATAGCGTGTTTATCAACAAGACGCTGAAGTAACGCACGCAGAAAAGAGAGCGATGGCCAAGAGAATGCCTGTTGTAGGTGGACTAGCGGGTCAGCCTACCAGTGTATCTTGTGCGAGAAGTGCAAGTGAAGTGCGGGTGTCGTTGAAGTTACAGTTGTTGTTACCGTTGATCTTAAACATATTTTTTCTCCATCTGTTGTTTTGAATCTTTTGTTTACATTTTCAAAGCATATCAACGCATCACCCAGTTTGTCAGGGATTATCCCCGCTGGTTCCGGGTGGAAGAAGCTCTTCCCAGAATGCAAGTCAGCTGAGTTTCGCCGGGAGTTCCCCCAAATAGTGCCTCTACTCCAGTCTTTATGTGTATCCCAGTTATACAGGGTATTGTGTATATCAAGTCTGCTGGGTTAGGAATGTTAGGAGCTAAGATTTTAATCTCCCCAGGTCAGCTTAGAACTGATGTGATGAGACTGCCTGGAAGTACATGGAATGCTGCTTGATAAAGGAGATATGGAATTCAATTTAGTGGTCCTTCATTAAAGTGAATTAGCAATCTGGACTTGCCCTAACAAACCATGACCAGTGAAACGAGAAGACTACCAGTTTCAAATAGCACTACATGAATAGTCATAATCTATGTATTACTGAATGTGTAGTCAGATAATTAATTCCTGCAGCATGAGTACAGTTGATACCCCTCAAGTTCCCTGAGGATCAGTTCCTAGAAACTTACGCCTCATGTTAGTTAGATCATTGAAGCTAGTGAATGAACGTGCATAAATCCCGTAGTGAATTCGATATGAAGCTGATAGAAGACGTATTCAAAAGGTTTTCTGTTGTTGATTGTAGTCTAATCATTGGCTCTTATGTTTCGAAGATTTCCAGTTAGACTCTAAATTTTTAATATATAAACTACATTATCGAGTTAATTTACCTTTTAGCTTGAGAGTTTACAGAAATATAATAATATCAATGGACTTAATCCAAACACGGATCACCTGTCACGACAATGGTGAATGGTTTATTCCTTTTTTTATAACTAAACAATTCAGCTCTAAGGATCCATACAAAACAGATTTTTTAAACAATTAGCCTTATCCGACTCACAATAAAATGCTTCTAGTACGCTCTCAATACTGAGACTGAAATACACACAAAACACCGTTTTCACAGTACAGTATCTTAAAATGCTTCAATTCAAAAGTCCAGTACTTTTACATAGGAAACAGTATCAGATTGGTGAGCTTATCTCGAATTTTAGTTTGTTCATAATCAGTGCCTAGTTGAGGCTTGTCTACTCTCTGGTAGTGGGAGAGGTTAGCAATGGATGTAGATTTAACCAACTATCCTAGAGACTAGTACATTTCCGCACTTTTAACGAGAGATATATTCACGTGGGATACAAATGTCTACTTGCTAATATTGAGGTATTAAAGTATGCCCTGAAATTTTTTCGTTCTGGGTTAAAAGGTGGTATTGAGGAACAGAATCAATGGTAATACAAGCCTCAAATAAGAATTATATAATAATCATGTGTGTTCACTAATTATATGCAGGGATCATCAAAACAGAGACAAAAAGACATTAGGAGCTCAGATTTTTAGTCTAAAGTAAACAACAATATATCATACAACCATCATAACGTTAACTCATTGGCATGAACTCATCACTCGAAAAGATCATGCTGCTTCGATGGACGATCATTCCTCATCTTTGACAATACCGACTTTTGCCGGTCTAAGAACTCTTTTGTTCAAGGTGTAACCATGTTGCTGGACAAAAAAAATGGTACCTTTCTCTTTATCAGGTTGGGCAACTTCGAAAGTTGCTTCGTGTAGGTTCGGATCGAAGACCTCTCCGAGTGGGTCGATTTTTTCCAATCCATGCTTTTCTAGAGTTTTTTCAAATATATCTTTAGTCATCTTGACACCATCGTATAAATCGGAGACCTCTTTATACTCTTCAATAGTTTCGGGCTTAATTGCGCCTAAAGCATGGCCAAAGTTATCGATCGATTCCAATAGATCCTTAGCAAACTTTTGAAGAGCAAAATCTTTCGCTTTTTGGATATCCTTTTTTGTGACTTCTTGCAAGTTGCGGAAATCAGCCACTGATCTGAGGTAAAGATTCTTGAATTCAGCAGCTTCTTTATCTTTCTTATTGAACTTGGCCTCAAGTTCTTGAATTCTCTGACCCTCCTCTGTCAGTGTCCCCTCGATGATCTCAGCTGCAGCTTCAGCTTCAGCCTCGTTTTTAGGTGGTTCAGTTTCTTCAGTTGGTTTTTTACCTTCAGTGTATAATCTGTATGTTTGGATACTTGGTGCACCAGTAAAGCGGTAATAACGAGCAGAACTTAAAGGAGTGCTTGCTCCAACTAAACGACGGCTACCAATCAATCTAGAAAACATAGAGAATCTCTGCATTTTCCTCTTTTGTTATTTTGTATAAGATACTAAAAAGTCTAAAATGCTTTGTTAAAAAGGTTTATTTTCGTCGAGTGAATCTACCGAGCAAAAAGAGAAAAAAGCACGATTTTTGAAGGAAACCGAAAAAAAATGCAGTGAGGCCGTTTGAAAACCATACTTATTTACAGAATGTATACAATTTGATATTATGTACGCAGGATAACACTCATAGATGTAGATCCTTCAGAGTAATAACTCCTGATTTCTTGTACCCATCTGCGGAGAGCAACTGAGTCTTGGCTTCTTTCAGCACTTTTTCTAATGCAGAAGTTTTTTCTTTTCTTTTAACTTCAGTGACCCCTTTGGCAGCATTGATCGCTTGCAGCAATGGGTGGTTTTCCTTGATCAGATACCCTCTCTTTTCTGGATTACTATAGTACTCAATATCCTTCCGTCTTCTCGGTCTTGCCGGTAGCGGTAGATGACCATACTTGTCAAAGTAACGTAGAGGGTTGAGCTGGACTCTTATTCCCAATCGGGTCATGTAACGAGCAGTGAATTCTCCACCTAAGGATTCAATGTGCTCAATAGCTTTAGCACTTGCCTTATTTGCTTCAATTTTGAGTGGAACTGTTAGACTCTCTTTCCCATGGGACAGAATTTTCACAGCATCTGGTACACTACCACTCAATATTCCTGCCTGTCTCATTTTTTTGATGGTCAAAACTTCACCCTCCTTGAGTTGCAGTCTTCCAGTTTCTATTGACCGTGCAATAGTGCCCAAATTAACAGGTGTATAGTTAATGGCATATGTGTTTCTGAAACCAACTTTCGGCAACAATTTGTAAAGAGGAGTCTGACCACCTTCAAACCATGGCTTAACACTTCCTCTGGCCTTCTGACCTTTTTGGCCTCTTCCAGAAGTTTTACCACGTCCACTCGAGGGACCTCTACCGACTCTTCTTATTTCCTTGGTGGAGTTAAATGGTGGTGCAAGATTCGCTAGAAGAGATAGGGAACGTCTAGCGAATCTGCCATTAGACGATATCTTAACGTGAAAGCTGTTGCCTAACAACAACTCCCGCGGAAACATACCAGCTAGAGTTCCTTAAATATATGCTTTTCAGATAATGTCTTCACTTCGAAGGTTGTCGTTGATTTCAGAGTTCAATGAATTTTTACAGAATGTCCCAGAGTATACAGTTACCCGCCTGAGGAGGATAATCAGTAAAAGATACATCAAAGACGGAAATGGGTATGAATCTACCAGAGTATTAACAGTTGTTTATTTGACGTTGTAGCTCTTGGAATATGTTATATCGTTCATTATACGGTCATCATTCATTACAGATATTGCGGCTAATATATAGCCCTGTTGTTTTATTCGTCCATAATTTGTTGAATGAATAGGGCTTTTTTTTTCAATAGAGAGTCTGCTTGAAAGAACCAAGTCCCTGCTCCAGTATTGTGGATACATGTTCCACAAATTTTTGATTGTAGTTTGAAGTTTGAATAGACTTGAGCGTTCCAAAACACTGGACCAGCGATTTTCTGTCTAAATCGTCAATAAGCTGCAGATTAAGCTCCTCTGCGAAATATGGAATCACTATGTAATCTCTGAACACCGTCAATATGATTTTTTTCGTACTCAAACTAGAGCCGGAATCGGCTATATCATCCCAGTATGACGAACCTGGTTTCACAATCTTCCCATTTTTCTCCAGCTCTAGCTGCAAAGGTAGCAAAATCGCTAATAAATAATGGTAAATTTTAGGGAAGAAATATTCCCAAACCATAGATAATCTGTAGAAGAGATTCGAAGATTTTGCTTCATCAGCCTCCTGGAAACTCAACTCGTTTTCCATGATTTTGAGTCCATTTTTAAGGTATTCTTGAATTTCACTGATTAAAGATGTCGCATTCACTTTGTTTTCGATTCTAAATCGCAAAAAGACTTCCAAAATTCTATTCAGATCCTCTATCGAAGCTTTAAGTTTCAAAGAGCTTGCATTATTATCCACTTTAAATAGCGGTATAATCTTGGATGTAAATATCGACCACAGGGTATCCGCAATCTGATCTTTCTCTACCACACTGAGGTTTCTAATATTCGCCTCATAAATATTCAGGTGCTTCATGATGTTGCTATCAGGTATATTGGAAGAAGACGTATCGAATGAGTATAGCGTGCTCCCAGAGTCCAGCACCTTTGAATTTGATGCAGAGGAGGAAAGACCGTTGTGGTGATGATGTGCGCTATTGATCTTGAGAAAGTTGTGCTGATGAAGTGTATCTGCTTTAGACTTTTTCCCTAACTCTTTGGTCTTGATCTTTGCGAAGAGCTTCGCTCTAGTTAGTGGACTCTCTTTCTTGTTTGGTATTGAGAGGGCCGAAGCATCAGGAGAGTGCGTCGAGGGATGATTGACGAGATTGAAGCCGACATTTGAAAGTGTCTGCGTGATTGAATGCACTGTGGAGGATGAACTATTCTTGTTAAGATAGCCAAACGGTGAGGAAGGGTTCTTCTGTCGATCATGGTCTTCGCTCTGTCTCGTATGTATGAAGCTGATTGTGTTTGCAAGTGTTGAAGAGCTGCGTTTCCTGTTCAAATCTTGAGGCATTGAAGACAGATAACTTCTGATGACTCTATAGCTAATGCTGCTGGCGTTGGCCGATGTTGTAAACTACTTTGATTTTGTTTTGATTTGAATTCTACATAGTCCTACAATCAGGGTTTTCATGCAAGAATATATAAAATAACTAAGCATCAGAAAGCCACTAAAAGACAGCTCCGTCACAGACAAAAAGACGTTCTTCATATTTATGGCACCAGCTCGCGATAGCTTTTGCGCTGCGTACTAGAACTTCTCTCCGTACTACGCCCCCTGCAACAAGGTATAGCTCATATGATGGTGTGCTCCAACCTAAGCCAGCCATCTCGGTGTTGCACCCGGAGTCATTATTTCCGCTATGCTTCCAGCGGGTGTAGACAAGACTTGTTCCTATCGTACGGTCCACGTCACCATGCAGCTGGCGGTAAAGGTGTCGAAGGGTACAGCCATGGCTCGGAGGACCCCGCACGGAGGGAGAGTCCTCCGAAGACATCACGTACTGGAGGTGTCTCTTCGATTTGTAAATGAAGTGGCGAACAAGTGGGGCTGGAACGTCCACCGGTGAGAATCCCTGTGAAGCTGCCTGTGACACTGCTGCAAGTGATCCAGTGGATTCCAGTTGTGAGATCATCTTTTCAGCAGTCTCTCTCATCTCGAAAAATGTGTTTTTGTCTGGGCTCACGAGTATCAATGTAACACCTTTGAGATATCTCACAAAGGCATACAAGAATCCGTTGGAGTTGAATTTTGGCAAGCAAATTGGTAACCACAGTTCTTCGTCTTCAGAATAACTTTTAGATTGGCCAAATACAATTGAAAAGAGAATGTGTAAGTCTGTCGTGTGAAGCGTGTGCGTTTTTGGCCTCAATATATTAACAAGCTTGCCTTCAGGTGCAACCAGAAATCCATAAAGCACATTACTCGATCTCTCATGTAACAAGATATGTTTGATCTTATCTCGGACGTTCTTTTTCAATCGGATGCATTGTAATGCCCCCACAAGAATGCCAACATTCCCATCAATCATAGATTGACATAAAGAGTCTAAACCAGATAGATCAGCCCGGCCTAAATGTTTCCCAAGATCAAAACTTTCCTTATTCCTAAATGCTCTCAATATATGTGGTTTACTTAAAGCTGACAGTAAAAAGGTGTAGAGCATATCTAATTGGTTCAAAAGCTCTGATTCTGATTCGCCAACAGAAGATACAGCAAGTAATATTATAGGCGTTTGATTGAGAATAGTGTATCTTGTTGATCCAGCAACAATGGATCTCAAATTTGAGCCATCCAGCAAAAAGCTCCCTAAGACTGTCTGTATTATACCAACGTACTCTAGTACTTTATCTGTAGACGAGTTTCCTTGATTACTATCGGTCATTGAATAGATCAATTTACCAGCAGATGACAATATATAGAACTGCTTCCCTTTCTTCAAATTCTCTTCGTCTTCACAATCCTCAATCTCCAATATGAAGTCAGAAGGTGCTTCATTCAAAAGGTTTTCCAAAGCGTTTTCCAAAATATCGTCATCAGTAAATACAGTCAACGTTGGATTCGTTCGTATTGTAGAGGTGTCATAATTCGTGGAGTCGTAATGGTTTAATGTGTTGTATATCCTCTCAGTGTCTAAAATATCATCCTCCTCTTTCCCTATATTCTCGAGTGAAACCTCAGTAGTTGGCTGGCTTCTCAGTCCCTGTAGATCTATTTTTTTTTTAGATGATGAAGCTATCGTTAGTTGTGACAAGGAAGGCTTCTTCGTGGGCCGTGCGGGTGTCTGCGGTCGTATTTCTCCATCAGAGATGTAATTGCTATCGATTGACAATACATCATCCGTCATGATTTCACTGATCAAAAGCAATCGAAAAGCGCTAACTACAACGAGTGCATAGCTCGCAAAGTTTACGAGTTGCAAACTGTATTCGTTAAAATTGGGTACGGGAGTGTGTTCTTACCAATTTATATTCGATCAAAGGAGGGTTACCTCATCTCATAAAAAATTTATTTGAAAGAGAACAAAAGATAGCTCTTTTAAAATTCAGAGATCCAAGAATAAAAAATGAGTGAGGAAGATAGATCTCTTGCAAATGCCGTAAAAGAGGACCATTTAGATAAAAAGACACTTTTTGTCCGTTCTATCCCCTTCGATGCGACATCTGAACAATTGCAAGACTTCTTTTCAAAGTTTAGTCCAGTTAAGCATGCGGTGATTGTTACGGATGCTGACAATAATTCTAAAGGATTTGGGTTTGTTAGTTTTTCACAAGATGAAGATACACAGACTGCGTTGGAAAAGTCTAGAAAGACCAGATTTAATGGAAGATTATTGATAGTTGATATCGCAAAGAGAAGAGATCGTAAAGATAGAGAGTCAGCGGGAGCTGTTCAACAGGACATGAAGCCAATCGAAAAGAGAAAAGCAAGATTAATTGTCCGTAATCTTCCTTGGTCTGTACGTGATCCTGAGCAGTTAAAGAAGATTTTTTCTAAGTATGGCGCCATTGCAGATGCATTCATTCCCAGAAAAGCTGGCGGGAGAATGTCTGGGTTCGCTTTTATCACCATGAAGAAACATTCTTCTGCTGAGAGAGCTGTGAAAGAATCTGCAGGACTAAAAATTGATGGGAGAGAAGTTGCGGTGGATGTCGCAATTGAAAAATCAAAATGGACACGATATAAAGAAGAAAATTCAGAAGATGTTTCAGAAGATGATGGTTCAGAAGATGAAAATGACGATCATCAAGAAGAAGGACAAGAAATACCAGAAATAGGAGAAACAGAAGATTCGTCAAATGAAGAGAATGCCGATATCGCGGAGGGCGATGAAGATGAGAATGATATCGATCTTAGTAGTGATGAGGAACTCAGTGAGGAAGAAGAAGAAGAAGAGAAAAAACCAAGACAACAGCTTAACAAAAGAGAGAACTATACTATTTTCGTACGTAATATTCCATACGATGCTGATGAGGATTCACTGAAAGAACATTTTGAACAATTTGGAAGTGTAAAATATGCTCTTCCTGTTATCGACAAGGAAACACAACTTGCAAAAGGAACAGCATTTGTTTCATTCAGGGATGAAAAGAGTTATGAAGCTTGTCTAGATAAAGCACCTAATAGCTCAGAAGTATCAATACTGATCTCTGATGATGTCTCTCCATTATACGTATATCAAGGTCGTGTTTTGTCCATCACTCCTGCGGTAGATAGAGAATCCGCTTCAAGGCTGCAAGAGAGAAACGCAGTCAAAAGAAGTGAAACTTTAGGGAAAGCTCCAGATAAACGAGACAAACGTAATTTATTCTTACTTAATGAGGGAAGAATTACACAAAACTCTAAGCTTGCTTCGAAAATTTCTGCATCCGATCTAGAGATCAGAGAGAAATCATACAAACTCAGAGTTCAACAGCTGAACAAGAATCCAGCTTTACATCTTTCAATGACCAGATTGGCGATAAGAAATTTACCAAGAACAGTGACCGCTAAATCTCTCAAAGCACTTGGTAGAAAAGCTGTCGTTTCATTTGCAGAAGAAGTCAGAAAAGGAGAGAGACAACCTTTAAGCAAGGAAGAAATTGTCAGATCTACTAAGGAGAAACTCAAATGGAGTATGTCTGATGAGGAAGTAGTCGAGAGTAAGAAATCCAAGAAACAAGGTGTTGTAAGACAGGCCAAAATCATCATGGAAGTGAAAGGTTCCGGTGAAGTTGGCCGTAGTAGAGGTTATGGTTTTTTGGAGTTTAGGGATCACAAAACAGCACTGATGGGATTAAGATGGCTTAATGCTCATCAGGTCACTATTGGTGAAGTCTTGGAAGGTTTGACTGAGGAGGAGAAGAAAGTTGTTTTGAAAGAAGATTTTAAGAAAAGAAATTTGGTCGTGGAGTTCGCCATTGAGCATGCTAATGTCATTCAAAGAAGAAGAGAAAAGATGACACAAGCGAAGAAACAAGCTGCAGAAAATGCAAATAAACGTAAGAGAGAAGAGGAGGGTGAAACTGATGATACAAAGGAATCTAGTGCTGAGGCACATCAACCAGAAGACAAAAAGCAGAAAAAAAATAGAAAAACGACGCATAAAAAGGGTAATATGAATAAGGGACCTAAAACAAAAAGCGAAGGGGTAGAGTCAGCAATAAGCGAAGATGTCAAAAGGGTTATTGCACAAAAACGTAAGAAAAGAAGACAGCACAAGAGCTGAAAGATGACATACCTTAATGTTACTACAGACATTTAGAAGGATTGAGTTTATGCAATATTATTCCATTATTCATATCTTTCAGTATTAAATGAAATATAGTTGGATTTTCAATGGTTTCTTGGCGGTTTTTTCATCAAAGCCATTGTATTTTCAACCCATCCTTCTGCACCACCTTCTTCCAAAAGAATATCGTAAACTGATCTCATAGTTTTTGGATTGTATTTTTCCTTTTTATATCCGATTATTGCTGCATTTCTCGTGCTTGGGATTCTAAGCATCTCTCTTTCGACAATCCAACCAACCTGTTTTGACAAATCTTCCACATGATCCACCAAAGCAGCATACGTAGATGTTGAGCCATAATTCGCTGCATTAGAGTTGTCAGGTCTTCTTCTCGAACTGTATCTGTTACGAGCTCCTGACAACGCATGAGAACAACACGGTATGACTAAGAACGAGTAACCTAACAAGGGAATCCAGCAAGTCAGTTCATCCGAGTGGTTGCCAATAACGAATGTGTTTTTTGGAAACTGTGCTGTATTGACTTGAGATGATCCCAGCAGTGAAGCTGAAGAATAATAAGCAACCACAGGAACATCAAATCCAGGGGTTGTCCCCACTGGGACTTGAAAAATTCGACCATTGTCGGTTATGTGTGGTGCTAGATTTTTGACAGCGGGATGTGGCCTTAGTAGAACAGAAGGTATTATAACTTGTTCTTTCAATCTTGTCTGTATTTCTCGAGGATAGATTTTCCAGGACTTTCTAGCCCGAGCATCGATACCTATTCCTTTATATCCTTCAGAGACCAGAATATAAACTAATAAACCATTCCCACAACCTAAATCCCTGAATTCGAAATCTTTCTTATCTTTGTAGATTTTAGACCATAATTCTATAAGAAAAGCAGATATGGCAATATCCTCAAACACATGCTTTCTTGGATCAGTTGACTCTGCCCAATTATCGACTAAATATTTCGAATATTTCTTCTTCAATGCAATATAGCGATCTTGGAATGCGATTTTAGATACCACCAGATCATGTTCAACCCTCTTTTGATATCCTTGCATAACCCCTGTGGAATGCTTCTTGGCCGTTTGTAACAATCTAAAGGATATTCTAATATTACGATCTGAAGGATCTGATTTTCGAAAGCTGTCTATAGACTCAGAATCTGTATAGTCAAAGGGAAGATAATGAACGGATAAGGTTCCCTTAGAGTATAGAATACCAACAGCCTGAACCGATGGTAAGTAAAAAGGACAATTATCCGCCTTAGTAATGTGTGGGTCATAGACAATCAATCTAGAGTCATAATCACCGTCACCTTCGATATCCAAAGCTAATATCAAACATGTCTGATTTATGATATAGTCCTTGAAAGGATTGCGAGGTATGATTCTTCTCACAATCTCCACAATGGGTCTCGAGGCAACGCTCAATGGAACAGATCTGATTTCTAGATCATGTATGTTTTTTTCCAAGATGACCTCATCATCTGAGCTCGTAGATATGTCTGGTCTCTGGTCAGCTAAATCGCTTCTGAAAGCACTCCTTAAAGGCTCAGAGTCTTCAGGGTATTCGTATTTCACTTCTATGAGAATATCTGCCCTCAAAATCACAGTCGAGTTGATATTTGGCTGCTTGATGAGATTACTAAGAGCAGCTTCAAAGTGCTTACTTTGGAACTCGATCTCGGTCTCATAAAGTCCTATCCACTCAGGTCCGAGCAGCGAAATCCGATCTGGAACGCCCCTTATACTGCTGTCACTCATATACCCCCCGTATAAATTATAAGCACAAGTCTCCCCGATAATAACCTCTTTCTTCTATATGGCCTCTTCTCCCAGTGGGTTTTTGGTGAAAAGCGTGAAAAATTAGTTAATTCACACATTACATAATAAATGACATAAGCGATACACTCGTGCTCGTAACCTTTTGGCTATTTTGGAAATTGGCAGAAGGAGTTCTGAACAAGAATAAGAGGGCTGACGGCTGCAAACTGAAGGACAAAGGAGCAAAGATGGCCGGACAGGCGAGTCAGTGAGTTGAGATCTGAATCTATTCATCGAATTACGTCCAGGAGGACATTCTAACATTCATCTGCCATCAGATTCCAACAGTGAGTTATAAAGCCCCAACTTTCAAGTGCTAGAATTATAGCAACAAGGCAGTGTACTGACAACTTACAGGCTCGAAAAATTAGGTGAAGGGACGTATGCTACGGTGTACAAAGGAAGAAATAGGGCCACTGGAACACTAGTGGCGCTCAAAGAAATCAATCTAGACTCTGAGGAAGGAACCCCATCTACCGCTATCAGAGAAATTTCCCTCATGAAGGATCTCAAGCATAACAACATAATAAATCTATACGACGTTATTCATACCGAGAACAAGCTTACACTAGTTTTTGAGTATCTGGATCGAGACTTGAAGAAATATATGGACATTCACGGGAAAAATGGCGCGTTGGAGCCCCAGGTTGTCAAGTCTTTTATGTACCAGCTCTTGAACGGGATAAACTTTTGCCATCAAAACAGAGTTCTACACAGGGACTTGAAACCCCAAAATCTCCTCACAAACTCTAAGGGTGAGTTGAAGATTGGGGATTTTGGTCTCGCAAGAGCATTTGGAATTCCGGTCAACACTTTCTCGAATGAGGTTGTTACTCTGTGGTACAGAGCCCCGGATGTTTTGATGGGTTCAAGAAACTACTCAACCTCCATTGATATGTGGTCTGCTGGCTGCATTTTGGCTGAAATGTTATTGGGGAAGCCTTTGTTCCCAGGAGGTTCCAATGAAGACCAGCTAATGAAAATTTTCAGACTAATGGGAACACCGAATGAAAGAACATGGCCAGGTGTTTCGAGCCTACCAAACTACAGAGAAAATTTTAATATGTTTATTCCACAGGATTTGAGGACCATTATCCCAAATATAGACCCCTTGGCTCTAGATTTGTTGAACAATCTTCTTCAAATGAGACCCGAGAATAGAATTTCAGCAGCACAAGCCTTGCAACATCCCTGGTTCAGTGAATATAATAACCAACTAAACACCATAACCTTGAATCCATTAACGCCGGATAGACAAGTGCAACCTCCTCAATACCAAGTTTCTCAAACTCAACAGATCCCAATCCCACAGACCCACCAGTACTACCCACAATAATGCCTTAAACCTTTTGGGCTTTTAATGAAGACAGCAGAAACAGATAATCAACATAAATGCAATTGACACAAATAGCGTTGGGACTTCTGATAATTCCCAAGCTCTACCACTCTTTAGTTCGTTCTTTTATCATTACTAGTTTAAACCATAGTTCTTCCTACGTTTCGTTCTTCACAACCCGTGTATTGTATTCATTAAATTAAGCGTCGTTAAGTTCATAATCAAGCTAGCATACCAAACCCATATAACCAATAACTTCATGACTTGGAGTAGCACCTTTTTTTTCCAGAAACTTGAGCAGTTTCGAGCATTTTCGTTTCGACACGTATAGCCATAATTCATCATTGTTTAATTCATCCTTGTCATGCAAATTTTCAGTGATCCAGTCAGCTAAATCAAAATCATCAAACTCAAATGCTTCAATCAGTGGTTTAGTATTTCTTATAAAGCTTGCCTCACAGCAGTTCAGTAAGCGTTGTAAATATTCAAGATCACACTTATCCTTGATAGCGTTGCTTAACACATCTTCTCCGTCTACGAATCTCAAATTCTTTGAATGTAAAAGCTCAATCAAGTCTAGCTTTCTCTGTGTGAAAGGCCCACAATAGTATGATTTTGGGAAATCCTGGTTTTCTTCTATAGGCTCCTCAGAAAGCTCCTCGTCTTCTCGTATATGTATTCCATTAAACATATCTTCTGCTATCTGTGCCAACTCTTCACTTGTTCCGCGCAGAACAGAGTTTCTGTCTCCATCGACAACATCTTCTCTCTGAGTATGTAAAAGCCTCTTATTGAGCTTGTCAAAATATAAGACAAATCTATTCTTGATTTCAGGCGTAATGGCTTGTAAAGGCAGAATAGCATCAATATTACAATCTCCCAACAGCTGAGCATCAACAAATCTATAGTTTAAAATCTCTCTCTCCAATACAAATCTGTACTTAAATTCCATGCCAGAAAACAGCCCTTTTGGATCTAAATCAATGATGTGCTTTGCTAGGATTTTTTTTTTCAAGGATGGGGTAGGCTTTAATGCACGATTTAGATGCTTAGAAACGAGGGGGAGTCCATTTATATCGCTGAATTCATAGATCATATGAGCTATTTCCACAGGGAATCTTTCGAGAATTGATACTTGTTGATCGCTAGCCAAATTAAGTAGTGGAGTAACTGAATTCTGGAGGTCTGCAACTTCGGTTGAACTTGACAGATCTTTTTGGGATTCTTTTACTCGAGTTTTCTTTCTTGGTGGGCTCTCCAACTCACGCCTTGATCGCCTTTTCAATGACCACCCTGGTTTGAGAAAACCCATGAGATCACCAAGAAGCAAGTGACACGGTTTATCGTTTCAACCTTACTTCGTTTCTATGTTTTAACTTTCCAGGTGTGAAATATTTTTTTTAGTTTATAACGCTTCCTAAGCAATTAGTAATGAGCATAGCTCATCGCCTCGATTAAACTATATTGTAAAAAAAGCAATAGAGAGGCAAGCATGATATTAGAGGGATGCTCTGAGCCGTGATAAGATGAAATAAAAAGTAAGATTGTTTACGTCAAAATCTGTATACGATTCCAAGATCAAAACATCTATAACATTGATTCAAGTATCATGCTGATTTCTCTACTTCCTTCGTTTCCTCTATTTTCATACTCCTCACTTCAGTGTCCCTAAGCTTCTCACCGAATTGTATCAGTAAGAATAGAGACAAAGATCCCAAACACAGAAATCCAGCTGAAACCGTACAAGTCCATCCTATACCAATATGCTCGATTTCTGTAAGTACTGTAGCAGTACCAACAGCTGCAAAAATAAATCTTATAAAGTAGTTTCCAGAAATTGCATCACCTTTCAGATGTGGCATGGAATCAACACAGTATGTATTGATACTTGGGAATGCAATTGTTTGCGCAACTCCTCCTAGAAAAAGAAATATTATAGGGACAGGCATACCACCTACTTCTTTTTCTAAAGACCATCCATATATGAGAATACATCCCGGTACTCCAAATACATAAGCAACTATTATGGACCTTAGTCGATCTTCTGGTATTCTTCGTCCTCTAATCTTGATGTATTTTTTGACGTAGTAGTCGGCAAGCCTACCACCAAATACCGAACCAATCAAGTAGCCCATACCTGGTGCAAGGTAGAACAAAGCTCCATAAATTGGAGAACTTAGATTGAATCTTGGATCAACAACATACCTTATCGGCGTCAATGAAGCATACATGTTATAATGTAAGGCCGAGCTCAACACAGCTGCGAGGATCAGGTTTTTGTACTTGAAACCTATTATCACACGGAACGGGTTATAGTTAATCCAATATACTTTTTTACCAGTTTTTTTCCGTATCTCTCTGACAATAATGCCTCTTCCTGTCTCTGGAAGAAGGAAGAAGGCTATCATAAGGTCAAAGGCTGCAAGCCCTGTCTGGACCCAAAAAATTACTCTCCATGATGTGTAGGTTACGACAATGCCACCTATTATGGGACCTATTGCAGGGCCAATTTGCGTACCAGAAAGCACCCAGCCCATAGCCGTGCCTCTCTCTTCATGTTTGTATATATCACCAATCACTGAAGCTCCAAGAGAAAAGAAAGTCGTACCAAACAAGGCGGAAAGAGCCCTAACAACAAAGAACATCGCCAAATTCTGAGAAACGGCAGTCAAAATAGACATTATAGTGAACAAAGCCAGAGAGAGTAATATAGAGAACCTTTTCCCATAGAGATGACCCCAAGGTCCGAACAAGCATGGTGCTGCTGCCATCATTATGCAGTAAACGGCGTTTGACACGTTAATGATCGAACCAGTTGTATGAAATCTTTCAGCAATGATAGATACTGCAGGTAAGAAGGATAAAGAGCTAATGGGGGATAAGAAACATGAAAGTGAAACAATGAAGACTATAACTTTTTTTCTGGCTGGGCTATATCTCGCAAAAAAAGCTTCTTCATCCATTTCATCGACATCCTTCTCAGATCTTTGTGCGTCACTAATAGCATCCAAATCAGTGCCTTGAGCTTCCACAATAGCATCCGAATCCAAGTCGTTTCTTAGCAATTCAGCCGCAGACAACATTTCGCTCTTCACCATAAGTCCGTGACAAGAGCGCACCTGTTCCCCAGTGCAGAGCGCTTGAGAATCGCGTCCTAGCCTAGGCACTGTTGTTCCCTCCTTGGGTTATATATGTGATAAGTAGATGGTGCTGTTGGGATGAGTCGTAATAGGGAGAGTTGACGCAAGCCTCTTTTATCAATCAATCACCACTTTTGATATCAGATCCCTGCTGCTATGGCTAGTGCTATCTTTTCAGTGCTAACTCCTTTGGGTACGTGCGTCTCTTATATTCGAAATGCGGACTGGTCAAGTTGTAGAAGTTCTCAGTACTGGCTCCTGCGAACTTTCATAACGAGCTGCCCTCACACAAGTTCCATACTTAATTCACTGAATTTGTCTTCACCTTTTTGTATTAACATAGTAAGTTTCTCTATTTTGTGCTTCGGTATGAAGCCACAGCCTATTGAGTAAATAGAAGCACGATCTTCAGTTCGAACCGTGAGAGCGCTCTCAACATCGAAATTATCTACAGTGATGATTATAAGAAATGCTGTTTTGGTTTTATAATAATAAACAGAACTAATTCAACAAACAAACCAGAAGTAAACACTAGTCTCCGATACCACAATTATTATAACACACTGTAATATCCCATTCACACGTATTAGGCTTCATTCAAACTATCCTGATTCATAAGGTAGAACCCTTTTCGCCATCTATTTTCCAGTTGCGTCAGTGGAGTCACTGCAAGAAGCAGTGGACGAGAAAATTAAGATAAGGATGGGAAGTCGTCATCGTTGACAACTGGCTTGGCATCACCGCGGGCACCTCTGTTGGATGGTCTTGGACCGTTACCTCTGCCTCTACCTCTACCATTACCTCTGCCTCTGGCACCACCTCTGAAACCACCATGGGTGTTGGATCTTGGGGCTGGAGCCTCGTCAGAGAAAGTGGCACTAAACTCTATAACATTTTTAACTTTCAAAGGTTTAGCTTTAACATTTTTAGTTTTAGTTGGGGCAATAAAGGACTCTTCAGTCTTGGTAATGATTTTCTCATCATCAGCTGCTTCAACTTTTCTAGCAGAACGAGAAGAACCAACGAATTCTTCCTTCTCTTTCAGGTAATCTTCCAAAGACTTCTTGATTGGTTTGTCTTCAGCTTCTAACTCTTCAGCTGCATCTTCAGCACCTTCCAATTCATTTTCCAATTCAGATTTTCCATCTGCAGTCCATCCAGCCTGTTTGACTTTCTTAGCACTATCAGCCTTACCAGTTTTCGAATGACGGTCGGTTTTAGGGCCTCTAGTTGCTTTTTTGGCATCTGGAGCGTCGACAGATTTGTTTGCGGCTCTGCCAGCACTTTTGTCTTTGATAGCAGCTTCATTACCGGTTGGTTTCGAGCGGCTCTTGTTAGCACGTGCCTTGTTAGCAGATGGAGGTGGTACATCAGCCTTCTTGGTAGAGGTTTGTTTCTTCACAATCTCTCTTGGTGCTGGAGTGTCAACATCCTCAACATCGTTTCCTAAAAGGTTGAACAGATTCTATTCCACGAATGTTAGTAACCAGATGAAAGTTATAGTTGCTATTGTCTATAATGCTTGACAAACATTGTCATGAACCTCTATCAGTATTTCAACTTCATCGCTTTGGAAAACTTTTCAGTGCTTGCTGACAGCTTCCTCTGAAACAGTTGAAAAAAAATTGAATTCAGCAAATGTGTACCAAAATTTGGGAATGATATCACAGCAATATGGACAAAACATGAAACAACAAATAACATACAGCAGACATTTTCAGTATAATTTGACTTGAAGCTTCTCTAGAACATATGTAGCGAATTTTTCACTTTTTTCTTAGACATTTCGCTTTTTTTTTCCGCATCGTCGACGCAGCACAAATCTCAGTCCAAAAAGCGTAAAACCAGGAACGGTAGGAGGCGCACTTCAGTTTTATTATCTAGAGAAGAAGAGAGAGATATTTATTTACAGACAATAATAATAAGTTCAAAACAATCTTTATAAGGGCCATATATATATTTTCGGGTTCATTTGTCTTCTTCATTAATATACACATCCCCGACTCTTGAGAAGAACGCTTTCATAGCAGTTCTGAGTTCTGGTGGTACACTTTTGTCTAAAATGCTTAGAACGAGATGGTAAACATGTGGGCAATGCTTCACAAAGTCTTTCTCCTCCAGCTCGTAGAAACCTTGCAAAATTTCAACAACCACAGGTCTCCATGTCGTGACGTTTCTTGATTGAGTGCTGTCATCCAAGGATACATATCTTTCGATGATTGAAACGGACATCGGGATTAAACCTGAGCTGATGCTTTCCTTTTGTTGTGCTGAAATCTTATCACCATCGCTGTACAGTTTAAACATGATACTGATATAGACAGCGGCAGCTGAAGATTCTTGTTTGAGCAGATTTGGTAGTTTATCGATTATACCTGCATTCCAAATTCTTGTTCTCAGTGGATAATCATCATTAAATGTTCTGGCAAATCTGAATGAACGGTCAAGAAGCGTTGCAAGTTTTGTTAGATTTTCATAAGGGATCAAACTGTAGAAATCTTCGTCTTCAAATAATTCACTTAATGTTTCGATCATTAGGAGCTGCAGAATACATTTGACAACAATAGCATTTTTATATCTACGAGTATCAATGCCAGATTTTATCTTAACAGGCTTCTCTGGCGTTAAGCTCTGTGCTGGTCCACTATTCTCGTTGTCATTAGTAACATCAGTGCCATTCTGCTCATTCAAATTCTGTACAGATTCTGAATGTCCCAAGGTTTTCTGTACAGACTCTGATGTTTCTGAGGATATCTCCTTTTCTGGGTCTAGTTCGAACAGTTCAACTGCTGTTGTTAGTTCAAACAGAGTCACGAACGACTCAGTGATCTTGTCCCAATCATTTTGGTTGAATTTTTTCATGTTTTGGGTAATCAGCTGCTGGAAACACGATCTACCAATTCTGGCGATTGTATCATTTTCCTGACAGATACACGAAATCAACAGGCCTAGATATCCATCCAACATTCTCTCTAAAACATCAAAATAATGGGTGAAAAGAGCAATCATGTTTCTCAATGCCTGAATCAAAGTAGTAGATAGCCATACCGACAAGTCATCGTGGTTATTGAACTGATTGATTTCCCAATGTTTACTCAAGACACCAAAGATTGGGAATAACAAGTTCACACATATCTGATCCCAGAACTCAGCATGAAATCTGCTACCAAACTGGACCAATATATCAAATAAGAAGTTTAATGCTCTTGATCTGACTTCAAGATCATTACCAGTCATAATCACATCATTGAAACTGAACAGCGCTGGATACCATAAATCTTTGAAAATATCTTTATGATGTTTCAAATTCGATCCATCTTCATCATTAGAATCGAGTGTCTTTTCAGCAATCTTCACAACTATTCCTTTGATGTTGTTAAGTGCATGTAGACTTATTTTCTGATATTTAGTATTCTTGGCTAGTTCTCTAAAAGTTGCAATCAGATCGGAGAATGCAGTATCTTGTGAATAGACAGTATCGAAATGAGATCTGCTTATATCGTCAACGATACGATATGTTTTATCAACAACTGATTCATTTGTATTCTGGGCAGTGTACTTCAAGCAAGAAAAAATAGTTGACCAACCAGATTTGATTTTGGAACCTTTCAACTGAATCAAATTGCTCAGACAGTTCAGAACCATGTCGTTCACTTGGATATCACTAGAGTTTCTGAGAATATAGTCAAATGGACTTAGAAAGTCTTTTTGGAAATTAAAACCAGAAAGTTCCTCAAGATCTAGAAATCTTACTGAAAGTTGGCGTAAAGAATCGATGGCAAAGAAAACAATAGATAAATTACGTTTCGTACCAATATCGTTGAAGCACTGACCCATGACAGTCCAGATCGGAGTCCATTCTAATCTAATACGGCCCATATTATAGTAGCAAACATCAATGACCTTTTGAAGAGAAAATGTTCTTGGAGTAGTGCTATCGAGGGATGATTCAATTTCTTCGGTGGCCACTTCAGTCAATGCTCTAATGAAATCAATAATGGCTGCACCATTCAATTGAGAACTTTGTGTAAAAATCTTATCCATTGCCACTGTAACTTCAGTAGACGTGATGCGTTGTGCGATCGCTGGGTCCAGTTGTTGATTCTGATGGTTTGTTTGGGCTTGTTCAACAGGAGTAGCCCGTCTTCCAAAGCCAAACAGATATCCACTTGAAGCTGTTGTACGAGTACTATCCAGTGAACTTCTGTGTACCCTTGCATTCGTCACGTCTGGCAATACATTGGCCTCTATTCCTTGAGAAATTAATTGCAGTCTTTCGACTTGAGAAATTAAAGTGAGAACATCTCTCCAAGATTCCTTCAAATAATCACCATTTGTCTCAGCTATTTTCAACAGTAAAATTATGGAATCGACATTCTTGTCTTTGATCTCATTCAAATTCTGTAGGTTTGCGAATTGAACCAATGCTCCGATAAAAGATGTTCTAGCATAGTCAAGATCAAACACAGCAGCAATGTGAATGGATAATCTTAAACCTTCCAAACAAATTCTGGTGACATCATCATCATCGTAATCTTTGAAAGGCTTTGTTAGAGCAGCCAAGAATGACATCCATAAGGTGTCAAAAATAGATCTTACATGCTCCACATGGAAAGCTGAGTGGAAAGTATTTCCTTGACCCTTAGATTTTCCGAGCGTCTTGAATAATTTGTCAGTCTTGTTTGAGATCTCTTTTGAGGCCTGAATGTAAGCTTCTCTATTTAAATCTCTGCCGCTAAATAAGCTAAATGTTTGAGGCTGGCTTGGTAATATCTCACCGGAAATTAGTGCAGCATGTTGCTCTGATTGCAGTTTAATTTCGTTTTTGGAAATTTCATTGAAAATCTCAGTTAAAAACTCGTCCGGAAGATTATTACCATTATCAATTCCTCTATTATTTTTGATAAAATCATCAACTGTCATTCTATTCTTTACCTTCTTAGAATGTTGATCAGTATTCAATAATATGACTGAGTATGCAAGAACATAAGCGGTATCAGCATTTGCAAAAACTGTTGGATTACCATCAAGATATTTCTCAGCAAATTTAAGCATGAAACGGTCAATCTTCTGCGCTTCCCCTGGGAGACGAAATGGCTGCAAAAACCGTCTCATGGCCTCCACAAATGAAGTATTGGTGAAATCCATCTCATCAACAAATGAATGCATTATTGAAATATTCTCATCGTCACCTTCACCTAAGTACTCACCAATAACCGCTTTATCCAAACCATGTTGAGTCAACAAAAACTTTGCAATAGTTTTAGGTTCCTTGTCTTTCAAAAATTCACCTTTGACTAAAGCATCAATTCCTTTTTTAGGTTTGTAGTTGAACTGACGTATTGCATCTTGCAAAGCAGTCTTACGTTGTTTCAGATTCTCAAACTCGTGAACCTCATCAACGTCATCGGTAGAAACCGCTGGTGATAAGGGAACAGCAGACCCATTAGTACTTGATCTCTTCCTGGTGTTCAAAAATCCTGATGAGGAGCGGGTCTCTGGAGCGAGCCCCTTCTGAGCCCAAGAGTTAAGAGATCTCAGCAAACCAATTACGCTATCCAGTGCTGTCAGTTTCAAGGCATACTCCACAGGATATGAGAGCGTACTATCCGGAATGGCAACCTGAGACGAGAGCTTACTAATTGATAACAGCGGTAACTGAGTCAAGTTATAGGTTGCGATTGGTTTAGAGGCGTGTTCTTTGTAAGATGCTTTTTGGCTTGGAGAGATTTCAACTCTTGTTAATGCCAGTTTGGTCAGATAATCTGCAATCTTTTCACAGAGGTTTGGTAAGGAAGTATCACAGTCATAGTTCAAATAAAACTCGATAACAGCTCTTGGGTCATTACAAAGTCTTTGGATAATAACCAGAAAGTATCTTTTTTGATGAGAAGTTGAAGTTTTCATTTCCGCAACTGGAAAGTAAATCTCATATAAGAAAACTGGAATTTCTCGTTTGAATTCAGATCTCAAGTTCGAAATAATCAACCAGAAGATTTCTAATGTGATTTCAAAAACTGGTGAAATCGCAGAAGCTGCATTTCTTGAGACGGATAAACACAAATATTGTCTAACAGCATCGACGAATCTAGTGGCTTCCTTGGTGGTTGGTGAGTGAATAGAGATTTCTTTCGATAAGAAAACGTCGATATGCTCTTTGATGATTGAGTGAATTATGTGCAAAGAGATCAATTTCGAACGAACGGCATGCGATCTCATATCTAGAGAGTCATTCTCAAGAGGTTTGATAGACAGTTTGCACATTGATCTAAACAATAGGAATGCGTCTTTGATGATAAGGTCATTTTCATCACCTAGTGCACCTTCCTGGTCAACAATACGCTCTTCTTCATCATTCAAGTTATTTAAATTTTGCAGGGTCAAGGGCTCTTGTGATTCCTGGCCTTCAGCACCATTGGCAAGGGTAACAGTTGTAGATTTTGAGTCAGTATCTTCAGTAGCTAAGCTTAGAGAACTTTTGAAATTCGATTTCAAGCGCGGTACCTTTTCAACCTTGTCAAATACAACATTGACTATTTGCGTCAAAGATGCTTGTGCAATACCTTGATTCACTGGTGCCAAGGATAGAATGAAGATGTTGTAAATTTGTCTTATGGCCTTCAATAGAGATGATCCATGAGGAGGCATGTACTCATTCAAAACGCTAGCCATAAGTGCTCTTACAACTTGAATTTCAATCTTCTCATCAGTGCCTTCTCCTTCAAAAGCATTTGCAATAGTCTCGATAGCAGCAGTAATCAAGCTCACTTTTGGTGGGGGAGTGATGATAGTTTCAGCGTTCGTTGAAATGTCATTTGCTGGATCATCGTTTATAGCTGTGATTGTGTTTGGTGGTGATACTTCAATTGGTTCAAATAATTGGAATGTGAATATTTTGGAAATACAATCTAAAGATATGACAACAACATCTGTTATTTTCGATTCAATTGCAGATCTTAAGGCTTCAAAGACAGTTGTACTGTCGAATCCTTCATTGAGTCTTTCCAATGCCTTTTTTGAGTTCTGCAGTAGAGTCGAATTTTTTTTGGCTTCCCTGTTTTCAGTTATTGCGATAATTGCATTTTTGACAAATGAAATATGGGTTGCATTTTTGGATGGGGTCGAAGGGATAGAAGCGACCGAAACATTTCTTGACAACGTGTCTACATGTGCAACATTTGAGTCACCATTTGTAACAATCTTCGGTAGCACGGTTGGAGTGGATGACACAACTGTTGAAGCATCTGCAACATCTTCACCATTACCATCATTGAGAACTTCCTGCTCTTGTATGGATTGAGTAACGTCCGAGGAGGTTGGAGAATGATTTACCACAGCCTCTGTCGATATAGCATTAGACCCACTAACAGGTGTTGCTGAAGCTTCATCTTCTGCATTGTCTGTTTCACCATCTGGTTTGGATTTCTCATCATAGTTTTTTTGGCTTGGTTCAGCGTCCGAATTGTCTTGGGAATGTTCTGGTTTCTCTTCGCCAGCTTCCTTGTTATCAGTATTTTTCGCACTCGCTAGTTCAGTTTCAGATACTGGGTCTTGGTCAATTTCAACGACATGCTCTTCTTCTGTCTGTATGGGATCGCTGTTATCTTTCGTTTCAGCATCATTTGGCACTTTGTTCACCTCGGTGCTCTGGATCTCCTGTGCTTGATCTATTTCAACCTTCGGTGGTTGATTCTGGTTCTTTTGTTTACCGCCTTTCTTCTTCGCCATCTTGATTCTACGCCCCTGGTAAAGCAATGATCAAGTCAAGGGGACGGCTCTTTTCCGAACTAAGTAGTCAGCACCTAGGCTCAAGATCTAGGAGTCGTTTTTTAAGGCTTGTGTCTGCGCCCAGATATTTGGACAAACAGAATAATACAACAATTGCAAGCAGTACTCTTCAATGAACCCAAATCTGATTAATTTATAGGTACAAAGTTGGTCCCAGTAGCTTCTGCTCGTATTCGTGGCTTACAGTCTCGTCCTTAAAGCTGGTGTCGTTGGCTCAAATTTTGTTGATGCTGACGTTTTTGAAATATCATGGTCCGTAAAAGTGGGTTTTGCAAAATACACTAAAAGCGGGTAACATAAACACCAACATCTAAACACCTCTGCAATAGGCAAAAGCAGCTTACATAAAGAGAGCTATAAATGAAAGCTATGTCGTCATATGTATATACATGCAAGAACGGTTATTATCAATCTCTGTTGAGGATTGAGGAGTACGTACAGAATCCTGTGTGTTGGTGGATGAGCTCGGAGGGCACGTTCTCTGGATTTGAAAGCCACTGGCAAGCATTTTTGGTGTTTCCTTTGTAGTACGATATGTTTCAAGTAGCACTTTATCCAAATCTCCGCTAGAGAGGATTTTATCGAAAGTGAAGCTGTGAAGCCTAGGCAGTTGAAGCTTGCTTTTTCAGGCAAACTAGGGAGATTGAGCTCAAGAGTGGCTACGATCTAATCTAGCCACTTATAGTTGGTTACAGATTATCAAAGACCTTCTATTTATCACGTTTAGGCATGAGAGTCTCAGACTGATTTTATGATGCAAATAAATAAGAGAGGGAAGGACGTTTCTGGGAACGGGTATGAAAAAATGGAAAAAGCACACGCCTCATAGTTTGTACTCATCAACAACGTTCCTGAATATATGTTTGGGCAACACTTGCTCATAGTTGATACCTCTTGTATTGAGGATCATCTTTGACTCCCATTCTGTACGCTTCCGCTCTCTCATTTGACCCCCAAATTCAGTTAAGGCGTAGATTAAGTTTTCATTGCCAATATAATGTGCATTGTCAGATCCGACAGAGATATGAGCCAAATCGTAAATGATTCGTGCAGTGAGCCCCCACAGATCCTTCACTCTTGACGTTTCACCCGAGTGTGTGTTTTCATCGTCAGAGCTCAGATCAACAATCTCCTCCAACCAGTTGACTTCATTTTTGTTGACAGCAGGGTAGTAGTAATGAGCCAACGGCCATTTTAAATTCCCCCATCGGTATGACCCTCCACTTTTCCTGATGTATTCTCTATGGAGGTTCTTATCAATGAGATCCAACAGCGGTACTGAGAATATCGAAGATGTTTCACCTGGATTCAGCAGCAATTCTAGATGTGTAATGCTGGCTCTTGGATCATGCTGGCTCTGTAAGAAATATACGACAGGGCGGACGCTAAGAAACGTTTTCGACAGATAACATGGCAACGTGTTCAAATACTCGAGCGCTAATCCCTGACTATTGAGATCTTCATCATATGGTAAGCCGATTTCTTCAAAACATTCTCTTCTGGCAACCTGGGTTGCTGTTTCTTGCACATGATCAGCTTTTCCTCCTGGGAGAGACACATGGCCGGAGAAGTTGTTCAGTTTTCTCGATCTTTTCGTCAACAACACTCGTAGTTCGCCATAGTTGCCAATGAAGAGAATCAGCATGACAGCAGATCTTCTATGAGGAGGCCATATCGAGGAGACGGGATATACTTTTGGCGTTTGGTAGCGTGTGATATTCCTCAATAAATCACGAGGAAGTAGAGGCATGGCTAGGTGTGCAGTCTTGTACCCGCCAGCGAGTCAGTTTTGCGAATCAGTTTTGCGAGAGGACAGTCAACGTAATTTCCTAAAGTTGGACACTTAACTACCTATATGATAAATCGGGGAAAAAAGCCATAGCCAAAAAGAAAAATAAATGAGAACGTTGAGGAGTCCAAGAAACAGGGCGTCTAAGCAAAAACACGTAGCCTGGCAATATCACAAGCTGTCTTCTAAAAATGGCCGCTGTGATTTCACCGATCCGTCTACTATCAGACAACAATAATAATGGAAATCATTGACCGTTCTTCGAGACATTCAAAACTCGAGCCTTATTTCCAGTCAGGCACATGATCGTCTGTCAAAGCTACTGGGAGAACTCTATTCCGAAAGCGGTAACCCACTACAATAAGCAGCTCAGCAGCTCAGCAGCTCATAAACAGCTCTTATGTAATTACAGTAAGCAATTCATACACATGTATTCCTCCAAAAGCTTTCGAGTATAGCTAGCTGCACACTGGGTTCCTCAACTCTGATGGACGTTTCAGGTTTTTTGCTATCTGAATTTTCAGATAACTTGTGGAACCAAAACTCCAAGCGAGGTTCGTGTCCTCACCAAGCAAGAACTCGGTATAGACCACCCGCCATTATACGTAAGCTCACTCACTCTTGAGAGCAGAACTTGCGATTATGTAGCCTAGCTATAGACTAGAGGGGCTATTAGCAGTGGAAGACGAGGGTCCAGAGGGCCCAGTTTCCGTAACTGGAGACTTGTTTTGGAGGACTCGGTTTTCTTGCATGTGGGTAAAGCATCACTCAGCAGGAAGCTGACTACAGGTCCTACTGATAGATAAGCTGATGATAGTACAACTTCTGCCGACTATCACAGACTCGCTCGCTATATGACTCACAAAACAGAGCCCTAGAACACGAACTTATCAATAGTAAGGTAGCTCAAGGCTAGATTAGATGGTGATAAAGAGTGAACTGCTATTCCACATCTACCCGCCCTAAACTCAGGTTCTAATCTATACAATGTAGCAGAGGGAGTTTTCTCACTCCAGTCTGGTGAGTCAAGACGAAGCACAGCCAATCACAACTACATAGAGAGTTTACACCCCATGGGTGGGAAGGGAAGTCAGGATATGTCACGTCGGAAACCACCAGGGAACTAGGGAGGTAGCTTCAATGCGTTGGACCTTGTAGCATGTAAATCCATAGCTGCTTGCCCATTAGTACCTCTAACACGAGACCACTGCTCATGTATTCTCGGTAATCGTGTTTTTGCAGTTATAACACGTTCATTTCAATAAGTATTCCAGCAACGAGCACGGGCCTGGGCTGAGGCCCGCGTGCTGAGGCCCAAGCCCAGAAACAGTGAAACGGTCAGCAACGAGATAGCATTCAAAAAGATACTGTAGTTTGGAGAAAGACGTTAACGGTCATGCCCATCATCAACCCAAACCAAACCCACTGTACTGTGCAGGAACTTAATAAGCTCGCTCTCCAAACCCTTTTCGTTTGGCAATCTTCCGAGTTCGCAAAGTCTTCAGTGACTAGCAAGCCAACTTCAGAGGAGAGTGAGTCTCTCAGCCTCTTGTCGGTATTTTTTTTCGAAAGCGTAATTTACTTAGAGAAGGATCTAGTCCCGAAAAGCCGTCAAAGTCTAATCGTAGACCGCGTTTTTTGTGGTTGGTGGAACTTTTGGAAATTTCCAATCCATATATAAACAAAGCTGGGTTAGCTTGATCATTCCAAGCCCTATTTTTTAATCGAAGAACTCTCTTAATTATCGCACAAGTACAGACAGGCAATAGCTCACTACGAAGGCAATCACTGGCGCCGAGTCTAACACGTAAAGCTCTAAGTTTGAGCTTGAAATAACGGAGTTGTGCTCTTCGATAACAGGATTGAAGTCAACATTGATAAGCGAACAAATTACAAGACGAGTTATTTACCTCCAAGTCCTTTCTAACAAATACCATTCATTCAACAATGTCTCTAAAATCAATCACATCGCCCGCTTCCATTGCTCCAACTTCTCCCTTTTCTAACTATTCAAACCTTTCAACATCTTCAATATCAAACCACTCCACTTCAATAGCCTCTCCCAATTATACCACCTCTTCAACTACATCTCATCACAGAAAGACCGCTTTGAAGCATACCACCCAGCTATCGACGTCAAGTCCTGCAGGAATCGCTGTTGCGAATCAAGTTACTCCGGAAAAATTGGCACATCTGCTATTGAAAACTGGACCTTTAGCTATCAGACATATCACTTCAAACCTTGCAAAACAGGTGAATGGATTTGACAAACTATCTCTATCCAAGCAAAGAAGATTGATAATGAGCGCTCTAGACCAAGGCTTCGAGGAAGAATCAATAATTTTCGAGAAAATCGGGTGGGGTCAATGGTCCGCTAAGAAAGTACTAGCTGAAAATTTCATAAATGAGAGAAATCTCATAAGAATATCAAACGCAAAAGTTAAGGATGGTGAAAACGCAAGAAGAGAGTCGATAACGAAGAACAAATATGAAATCGATCAACACGAGAATTTCCTGAAGGATTCTACTAAAAATAAATCCAATCTGACGCATCAAATCCGTAAAACAAATGAACAAAGCAACGATTATGCAATTGCCTCGGACGATGAGGATGAAGAGTCTTTACATTCTGGATCAGATAGTGATTTTTCAGATGAAGACGACGAGCAAGTGTTCAAATTGGACGAAGAAGATCAAATACCCCCATTGAAATTGAGCTCGAGGCTTTTTTCTCCTCCACTTTCTTCTTCAACTTCAGCCACTACAAACCGAAGATCAAGCTCATCTAAAGGTATTCAAAAGCCCAGATTTAAGACCAGATCAAGTTCACAAACTCCAACCTCTCCAGAGTTGTTATACTATCAGCAAATCGACAATCCATCTACAAAGCTAGTCAACAGAAGACATAGTTCAATAAGATCAACTCTGGGAAATGGTGAAGCGGGATTTGACGGAAATTCCGACACTGATGAGGAAGACTGGCAAAGTATTGGCGCTTTGAAGCTACTGAAGAATAACGTAATGCAAGAACCAATGGTTAAAATTGTGACAAACCCTTTAGCAAAGGATGAGCGCGATGCTGCTTTTGCTTTGGTTAATTTGAGATCTATATAATCCCCTCCTACTGTGTCCTCTCTAGTATGTTCTATAAAAATTATTAAATTTGTTTGTTTTGTCTGTGCTTCTTCCATAATTATCAGCTCGAGGCAGCTCACCAAGTGAATCCTTTTGCAATTGGTTTATTATGTATACGAATAATATGTTTAAATTAACGTCATTTTACAACGAGTTGAATGAACTACAAATTCTTATCCAAAACATCTTTGAATTTATTAATTCGATATTAAAAAAGCTAACCGTTAACAAGCGAAAATACAACTAAATGAAAATGACATCTCGTTATAAATCATCTTATTTCTTACCAGCCTTTTGAGCAGCCTTGGTGACTTTACCAGCTTTGTCAGATTTGACAACAGACTTGATGACACCAACAGCAACGGTTTGTCTCATATCTCTGACAGCAAAAC